>JAULBM010288219.1:0-11191 GCA_032357055.1 Geukensia granosissima | reverse complement strand
AAATGTAGTGAAGTTAGGTATCCCAGTACAACAAAATACGAACTTTCGGTTGTTAGTCGGTTTTTAAATTGGTTAAAGGATTAAGTGCGGTTTTCATTTTATTAGACAGAAAAGAAACAAAAGGATGTGTCTAAAAATCTGTTGGAACTTCATGTCTCGAGTTCTTTAGACATCCTTTATATCTCTCAGCTTTTTAATTAATTAAAAACCTACTTTCATCCTTTAAACTTACTTAAATAAGGTCGGCGACCCCTTGTAAATGTATTCAAATTCCATCCGTACAAATATTAATTTAACCAAAAAATTCATTAATGAGCATCAGGAAAAATACAAAAAACAAAAAATTTGGTAATGAACAGCATTAAAAAGACAAGAAAGTGGAAAGATATAAACACAATGCACAATTTAAGAATACTTTCAATACCAATATCCAAAGGGATCAAAACAACGTATTACTCATTCATAGAATAAGAACTCTATTTATAGTTTGAAAACGTCAGAAAGATAACCAAACATTATACAAGATCGCAAAAAAGGAGGACGATTCAAATGGTCCGATAAAGCAAGTATTTTCCCGTATTGTTCATTTTTAAATTACAGTTCTATGTATACAATGTATAAGTAAAACAATGCTAGATCGAAAGACAAATAAGATCAAGATAACAACACGTTATCTTACGGAGCTCTTCTCTTTGAGGGGGGAAAACAGCACTTGTTGAGATGTTGTTTCATCCACAGGGACATATGACCAGATTTAACAAAATACATTATGTACAATGGTGAAAATTAAATAATATTATTTAGTAAGAGGACAGTAGTCAAAGAAAAAATTTTATTCCACGATACAAAAGAATTGCGGTCATTTCAAAAGTTGATTTTGGAGCCGTAAATGCTTCATATTGTATAGTTATTCTTAAGCAATAATTATTTTCCTCCTAAATGTTTTACTAAGCTCTTGTAGACAACACATTTTTGTCCTTCTAGTGAAGGAAGATAAAATAACTTACATGCCTTGTATAGAATTATAATGGCCTTGGCTGATCAGTTACCTACTACATGATTTTCAGACCAATCATATGCAAATAAATTAACACGCGCAGGTAAACGTCATTCATGTTGAAGGGGCTTTATATTGAACGGTAGAAGAAAATCTTATGAAAACACAGCAAAGTCGAGAATGCGACTTTGTTAAACAAGACAAATCCAATCTAAAAAACTGAAAATTTACCATTAATATATTTATAACAATTCGGAATCCATCAAAATCCGGAGTGAACTCGGTTAAAACAAAATACTTAAATTGAAACGCACAATGTCTATAATATATTTGGCAATGCTATAAACATAGCAGAGCTGCATAAAGCTTTTGCAAAATTTATTGTTTGTATTGAAATTCGACTGGTTGGTATAACCGGCCCGTGTAATCCTGAGAGAAATGATAGGCATCATGAAAACCATTAACCTTTGACATTTTTGGGGAAAATTCTCGGTTTTATTTGATTTTCGCCTTATTCGACATTGTAGATATTACACTAGTGATTTCACTCTATGTTGGATTTAATGGTTCTAGAGATTTGGATGTATTATATAGTGATTTATAATTTGTTGTATTTAATTGCAAATGTTCAAACATCGCTTTTGGTATAGCATTTATTTGTCTCTTGAGAAGTATAAAGTAGTCTGTGCAATTATTCTGCAACTGATTTTAAAGTAGTAAGTGACTAATGGGAATACAGAATCGCAAATTAGATTATTTGAAATAAAAAAAGGATGACAGATTATACTGACTAGACATCTTCCATTACATGTAATGACAAAAGTTCCACCGAAAGACTATTTCTAAAAATTTGGAAGTGCAAATTCTCAACTTGTGTGTAATGTGCAAATAGAAAGAAAGGATATGGTGAAAATATTCATGACAGAAAAATCTCACATATACAAGTAATTTCCAAGCAAGAAAACAGCGCTTCGATTGCTTTTCTTCATCTCAAAGTCACAGTGACGCTTTCAACTCGGAGTAAAAACTCGCACATCAATGTTAAAGACGGTCCCTAGCACCGGTTTGGGCGACATTCTTAGCTAGATGTCAACGACATTACATCTACAATGTTTGAATAACAATGTTCATAATGTAAGAGTTAAAAAAACAAAAACTGGATAAACTCTTTGATATTCGGTCCTTAGAGGACCTGTTTAAGATCTAGAATAGGTAAACTGAGAAATCTTTACTCATAAATAAATAGCACCCATATTTAAATACAGCTGGTGTCAGATTACACAGTACGTACCCTGTCATGCAACCGATATACTGACTCAATTGATGGTTTGAATTGCTACCAAGTCAAAAGAACAAACCAAACACATCTTGTATTTTTTTTTTATTTTGATGGGTCGTTGCATTAGAACATATAGGTTTTTAATCTTTTTCCGCTGGATTAATGATGTGGGTAACGAAAATTCTTTCAATTAAATATTTTTTATGTCTGAAACTGCTCTTACAAATGTTATTATTTAATTCTGCAAATGTTATTAAAATGTACAATATATATGGTTATTTTTTGTAGATTCATCGGAGTGTGGAAAGTCAAGAGGATGTTACAGGTAAAAATAAAAGTATATAAAAAGAAATCTGCAACAATTTGAAAATCCTTAAAGGCAGCAAGAGTGTAAAATATGCCATTTGTTTTATTTGCCTTCAGATAGAAACCCGAGAGTAGCCGCCGGTGTTAAGAAATATGTCACTCGGTGTCTCTGAGAGGACTTTTAAAAAGTCTGATTTGGCATCCCATTTCGATTTGTGTGGAATTGAGCGCTTCGTTTGCTATGTTTGGATCTTGGACTTTCTATGTTTTGTTTGTAATGCTACTGATTACAGGTTACTTGTTGAAATGTACATAGAGCATACATAAATTCTCCACATTTATTCAACACTGTTAATTTTATATTTTAAAACTCATCCTAAATGGGCTTCCGTTGGTTGGACAGGATGTGTGAATTCTCAACCAACGTCTCGGACGGCACGTAACGGCCATGCTCGAAATGCTCGCAATTTCTCCTCTCGTTGAAAAATCCCTTTTTAAAGGCTCGTTATGATGGTCCGTGAGAAGCAAATTGCATAGGCTTAATTTTTACACCCGTACCAAAGCGCGACAACTTTGTCACTTTATGGCTAGACAACTACCTGGCCTACCCAGACATGCAGTAGGCCATTTCGAAAAGATGTGCGTTGTGTCCTTCTGACATATATTCCTTATTATACTTTTAAATACCATACAACCCGCCCCTTGTATTGTTCGTGTTTGTATTCTTGTTTTCGTACTGAGTATGTATGAAATATTTGACGCTTGACGTAAAACAACCAACAATCAATCAATTCGAAAAAACCTCTAACAGCAAGTCATCGTCAATAAAATGATAAAATATCGCCCGAATATCATTTGTGTTATTTGGTATTATACCGTGAATGAAATAACGCTAATGACGCTCATCTCTGAAGTTCGTATGTAAATTTTTTTTGGGATATTATAATGCCCCTGTTAAATGATGAAATTCTGTGAAATCTAATGGTATCTTGTCAGGATTACTAAGTGACCAGGTAGCCGCCCAAAGAGCCCACACACAAAGATTGATAACAAATTGACGTTTCTATTGCGGCGACTTCTGAATCTTTGCTGATTTTTTGCAGGATCAATTTTTGAACATCATTTGTGATTAAGATCACTCCAAAATATTCTGTATTTTAAACGACCTTTGTGGCATTTATTTATATTTTTTAACCCCAGAATTTACAGAGATGTCATTTCTTGTATTGAACATAATATTATTTAACAGTCCACGGATTAAGCTTTTCATTTCTATTTGTTGGAGAAACTAACTTTGACTTTCGGTCTTCCTATTTATTGGATCAGATGCTGCTGATGGAAAATTGTCTTTGAAACACGAGCACAGCATAACAAATTACACAATATTTATCTTCCATTGGTTAACATTAATTTCTAAACTAAAATGTTTCAAAAGGAATTCGAAGATACCAAAGTGGCAGACAGAAATCGTTAAGTCGGAAGACAGACAAGACAATGGCCAACAAAATTAAACTTAAGACAAACATAGACAAAACACTACACTGAAAACTCAAGCTCATTCATTTGTTTTGTTAAACAAATGAAAAGTACAGGAACAAGAATTTGATTAAAAGAAGGAGCAAACATTTTTTACTTTTTTGGTTATATTTAAAAGAAAGAATATAGAGTATATGCCAAAAAGACACGATCCACATCTTACCTTGTACGTTTATGAAAAAAATTCAAGGACCAAATTTACTGCGGGTAAAGCACTTTTCTGAATTGACCTTCATAAAACACACTACGGGCCAAAATTAGAAGAGCAGTAAACCTTTATATGAATTTCTGAATAAGTTACATTCATGGACCAAATAACGTATACAGTTCACGACGTAATGAACGCCGATAAGCCAAATATTAAAACAAAAATCATGAAGTTTTACAAAAACAGTGTTGGAAAAAGTAAACCTACCTTACAAAAAAACACATTCCAGTACCCGAAAATAACAGCATACAACTATGATTCTAGCAAAAAGTACTTTAAAGATCCGCAATGGGCTTTATTTTTTGATTGACAGAAACCGAAATGTCTGCCTCGTACCAAGACTTACAGGATTCAGGATGAAAATAATAATAAGATTAGCAAGAGTCATGACTTAAGTTTTCCTTTTCACATGAAGCAAACCGTACAAGTATATGGACTATATATCAAAGCATTTAGCAGAATTCAATAATCTGCAAATATGCTTTGAGGCGCGCCTGAATAAGTTTAAATTATTTTTATATAAATTTGGAGACGGGTCCAGATAAAAGATAAAAGAAAGGTGCGCAATATTAAGATTATCTAGGTCAAATTTAGCGCCCCCGCCAAAAACGGGATGACCAACCCTTAACGTAAAATCTACTTTAGGAGTAGATATTTCCGCAATGGCAAAATGTAAAACATCGACCGTGTATTTTGGGATAATTCGTTCTTTGATTTAAAATAAATTCAAATGTTAAAATGGATATGATTTGAAAAACCTCGACAATCGCACTTTACAAAAGCTTGACATAAAATAAAGAAATAAAAAATAACAAGAACACATTAATACACAAAACTCAAGATAGAAAAGTCAAGATAGTGCAAAATGAATCGAATAAAAAAACAAGAAATACAAAACAACAGTGAAAGTAAAACTTTCCCTAATTTTATTCTCACTTTTGTTTAAAATGTATAGGTTTCTTACTATTTAAATGTCACATGATTTAATTAGTCCTTATTTAATGTCCAATATTCATTCCCAATTTAAAGTGACACGAGTGTACACACAGACGGAGGTAAGCAGTTCATATTCCTCTTGTACTCTGTCGTTGACGTTTTATCAGCAGAAATTGCACATAGTCAGGAAATAAACGTAATTGAAAGGAAACTCTAAAACTTAAATAGATAACTGAAACCAGCAAAATAAGTAAGTATCATTAAAATAAAATGTAGGATAAATTGTTGGTTGAAATGATATCATATTTTTCCTTTATTACAGATATGGCAAAAAGGGGTGTCAACATTTTGAATGTGATTATTTCCTTAGTTTTTGGACAGACAACAAAATTGTAGATATTGAACTTAGTGGAAAATCCACAGGATGGGTAGCCATAGGGTTTTCCTCAGATAGAAAAATGGTAACGTATAGATCAACAAAATAATAATCCAGATATATTGATTTAAAGTATTGCTAATGGACCATTCGTATTTAAGAACTCCGATATATCCATAAAATTACAAATATAACTTAAATTATGAACACATTTAACAAAGGCAATAAATAAAACGAAAGAAGACACAACGTCTACTGCTCGGATGAAGAATATACCGAGAATATCTAGGTATTAAACAGACGAAAATTAATAAATAGCTTCTGTTTAATACCTAGAGCAAAATGAATGGAATTTATATGCGCTATTGCATAGTGTAAAACGTGAACCGTTAACCGTGGGATAGTTCTTTCTTTTGATTTAAAATAAATACAAAGGCTCAAACTAACAAATAATTTATATGCGCTATTGCATAGTGTAAAACATGAACCGTTAACCGTGGGATAGTTCTTTCTTTTGATTTAAAATAAATACAAAGGCTCAAACGAACAAATAATTGATTGATTTCGAAAATCACACTCAACAAATGCTTGAAACAGAGTATAATATGAGATTTAATAAGATCGTAGAAGCATCTCCATTGATGTCGCTTTTGTCAGTGAGACAGCTATTCAAATGATCCAAATAACAAATATTATCCCCAGCCTTTAATTATGATCGCAGATCCATGCTGTGTAGTAGTAAAATGCCCAACAAAAATGTAACAATAGTACGATACCAGCTAAAAACGTAAAGCATCGAAACAACAACAACTACTGCTATAGAGGTTTCTGGATCAAACATGTGACAGGGTTAAATATGTTTGGAAGCGCTCAACCCTCCCCCAATCAGGGACATTGGCAAGACAAAATGAGCTAAACAAACTAAAAAATCAATTTAATTTGCTTGATTTATTGATGTTGAATTGTCAACATAGGATATATGGTATTATTGTCTATTGAGAATCCATTCCAAAAATATCAATTACAAACCCATGGACAAAATAGCATGTTCAACATATTGTCGCATAAGAAATATCAGACTTCAATTAATGATGGTGAATTTTTCAGATTGGAGATGATATTCTGGCATGTATCTATCAAGAACAGTCTGGAGGGCCAATTCGGGCAGCAGCCTATCGGGATACATCTCCGCACGTCAGGCCAGAGGAAGTTGAAAACTTCCATATCCCTATAAAGTATGCTGAATCAAAAAATGGTTATATGTATTGTCGCTTTGAAGTTCCAGTAAAACGAAGCTACAGTGACGTTGATTTAACAAATGAATGGATACAGTTTTATGCTCGAGGAGGGATAACTGGTAAGTCCTATAAAATATTCCTATTCCACTTCAAAATTAATAGGAAAGCATTGACAGCAATAAAGGTGAAACACAGCAGATGCCTGTGCTTCTGATAAAAGTTTACCCATTGAAATGCGCGTAAAACAAACATAACTTCACCACGTTTTTCAAAATTGGTAAACTTTTACTTCGATCCCTTTACGGAGGCGTCAGCAGTGTCCAATTAAAACGTTGTTTGTAAATCACCTGGTCCCAAAAGGCCATGTAAGCTTTTGCCATCACTTGACGCCCGTCGTCTATCGTCCGTCTGTCGCCAATTACAAATAAGCTCCTCCTCTGAAACCGTTAGCCAATTTGGACCAAACTTTAGTGGAATGGTCTTTGAGTTGTCCTCAATTGTGTCCAACATCCGCGTCTCTTCCAAGATGGCCGCCGTTACTAAAAGAAATACAGCCGCAAACAATTATGAAATCATGTAACTGCAATTCAAAAATACCTTCACAATATTGTCCAATAGACAAGGAAAAGCATCCCAATTTTCTATTTAAGACAGAAAATACAAAAAAAATATAAGCAAGTCCACATTTCACAAAATTGCAACAGTTCAAGGTAAAATATCTATACGGGATCCTTTACGAAAACCTTTCCTTTTTACAAGAGATAAGGTATAATTCAAGAATATACAATATGTTGTTATTCGCAGAACATCGCGTAAAACTTTTTCTTGAAATTTACATTAACAAAAAATGAAATCTATGTCAGTATAACACGATTTTCTGACAATTTAAAATGCAATGAGAGGAAACCTTTTATTTATGTCTGCTTTTTAGATACGAAGACTGAAATTGACAATATCTCGTTTTAATTCAACATTGTGCATGACTCTTTTTTTATTCTTTGTTAGGTGGACTCATGGAAAAACACGACCAAACACCACTGATGTCAAAGACACATATCAGTATCATTCAGCGCATCAATGTTAACTCGGCTACGACATTATTGCCAATACCGCTGATGTATTCTATTATTCTGGTGATCCTGTGAAAGTTTGTTTGTTTCAATTGACTGGTAAATATTTGATCAAGGGAGGCTAACATTTTTTCCGACGTGGTACTAAGATACACAACATTTAAAATGCATCGTCAGTGCTGTTGAGATAACCAAACATGCGGATAGCATATCATATTTTATATGACACTGCTCAGTGGTGAAGTATACGTTTCTTTGAGTGCTCAAAAATGCAATCAATGTTTTGTTTTTTTCATTGGCTACATGTATATATAATGACATTTTTGCAACATTATCATGGCGTGTGTATTCATGGTGTGAAGTTTTTATGCCTTACAAATGCAAGCAGGCGCGGTTAAACCCGTTACTGGCTCTTAAATTTGGACGCTTTCATACTACCTCATAAATGCAAAGATTAACGTAAAATATTTACATTGAAAACATTGGATTAATTCAGCATTTATGACGGTTAATGACGTTACTAGTGATGTTCAAATATGTCATAAATGACAAAAATAAGGACAACATCACTGATGTAAATTATTTTCTAATATTGGCTTCGGACCATATTCCTCGCATTCGCAGATCATCAAAATATTCTAGAGAACGAATAAGTTGTTCCAATTATATGTAAGATCTAAGGATTACTAAAAGATGTGGTAAATGTATACATTTTTATTTGAATTTAGATTAAGAGTTATTGTTTGGTTTGTGAGCAA
The DNA here is from genome assembly GCA_032357055.1 of Geukensia granosissima. Classification (NCBI taxonomy): domain Eukaryota; kingdom Metazoa; phylum Mollusca; class Bivalvia; order Mytilida; family Mytilidae; genus Geukensia; species Geukensia granosissima. Next base: position 2,487 of record JAULBM010288219.1, on the reverse strand, counting down.
ATATGTGAAGTAATCATATACCATTCCAGATATAGCCATATATCATCACGATATGCAGTTTTATTTTATGGTCATTATTTTATACTTTGCCATAATGTAGTCTGTATCGTGCCATTTCAAAAATAAACACATATTTAATTGTCTCTGTTGTCGAGCTTCAGTCGATACTCCATGAACATTTTTGCAAAGTGCATATAATAGAAAGAAAATAAGCAGATAAAATTTTGAAAGAAAATTTTTAACTTCTATAAAATGATTCCTTAAAATAAACAGAAATTAGGGAATTTTTTAGCCGGCACAACACTAAATGTTCAAAAATATTGTGCATTCTTTGTTATTTTAAAAATGTTAAAAGTGTTATCTCACATTTAAAGACTTTCGATTTTTGTTTTAAGAAATAATGGAATAAATTATGTATTTGAATATGGGTCATTCTCAAAAATGTGCAATTCCTGGGTTGTGTTTTGAAAAAAATTGCAGAAACGATTATTTCTTGGTTTTTCTTAGGTCTTCGGATTCTAATTATTAATTGTGCAAAATATTTCCACATTAAGTAGAATATAAAACCATCAAATATTATTTAAGATTTGTTTTTGAATTGACCAGAAAATGTCTTAATTGGCATAATACAGGTTGTTTTGTTCTGTATAAAAAGGAATGAGTCTTTTTGACATTTATAAACGTTAGACAGTTTACAATATACTTTGGTTTCAAAACAATGAAAAAAATTTTAGATTCATAATTTTTGCTATTGGTCTTTTTCATATCCAGGCGCAAAATGTAGTCGATATTCCCTTCATAAAATCTCAAGAATAATGTCTTGCATACGTTGTGTAAAGGAGTTCGTGGATTTCATGCCTTTGTTCCGTTTGTTTTCGTTTTATCTTTAAGTATCTTTCAAATTTTTTTGTCTTTTGGACTATGCACTTTTGATCTCTCACATGTGAATTCCACACCGGACTTGACAAAAATCTGTAGATTTCTCTAATGGGAGCATAATGTAAATGTGAAGCAACAAAACAGTAACAATAATGTTGAGAAAAAATGTTTCATGCTTTAGAATAATTTTACTGTGTGTTATACTGTGAACAAATTTGTTATACCAGAGACTGTAATCTTACGCCGGGGTCAGATTCCGCCAAAAGCAACCACGTATAGTCTAATGAATCTTTAAATCGCTATTGAGAATTGAGTTAATTTATCAAAATGTAGTAATTTCCTTCAATATTAACTATTAGACAAATAAATTGTGTCATTAATGCATAAATCTTCATGGAATAACAAAATTCTGTCTTTGGTGTAACAAAAAAATTCCAGAACCATTTTCCTTCAAAAGTACCAACGTAGATCATGTAGATAGCGTTAGGAATATTTGATTCTTAAATATGAATGTGTAAATTGATAAAATATAATCACTTTGAAAATATAAACTTAATGATTTACAAAATAGATATCCGCATAAATGTGCCTGGATAAACAACACAAATGTTTTGGTGTACCAAAAATATTGACTCAGGTATTACACAAACTAAAATAATAATGAATTATTGTATCAAATACGGTGTGTTTATTTGTTTGTTGTAATCTATAATACAGAATTGTTTCTGTGTTTGTATTTTTAATTGGTGGTAAACATCATATATGTACATGTTTTAAATTTATAATAATATGTAAAAAGTCTTTGGTGTAACACATTTTACCCGTTACACCCTAGACAAACCAGAGAAAAATTCATTTCAAAATTTAAATAACTGCTTTCTTCATAACAAAACTACATGTCAGCAATTGCTACCACTTGTTGTGATATTTCAGTAACGGGAATTTTAATATCTTGTTTTATTGACTATATATATCAATGTTATACCAAAGACTGTTTAAAAAGTTACGCAGTCAATTGTAGTCATCTATTTTGAATTTAAATCAATCTTACATATCTGCTGTCAATCGTTGTCTTGCAATATAGTCAAGGGGAGAAACTAGTTTTGGTGTTATTATTCAAAGAAAGACAACCCGTACCACTCACTTTTTGTTGGTGTAATACCAAAGACAAAGGGACAAGTTTAATGGCCAAATGAATCAAAATGTTTATTAGATATAAGGTTTTGTATTTTGAGAGAGAAAACTGTTCAGATATGACACATTTCATACCTTCATTGCTTATTTGAGAAATAAATGATATCAGAATTTGCTTTTTAATACAGAATGTGCAGTGGATACTTTCTTTATGTCTGTGATCTATAAATAGCATACATGTATAAATGCGCATTAAAATTGGTATTATCACTGAAAGACAAGAATGAGTATATTATTTTTGCGATGTTATGGGCATCGAAAATAACCTTTTTTTTATTACAGGAATACAAATGTAAATTTCATCGTGCTATAAATGTATTTGAAGGAGTTACCTTTCTTGTGATACCATCTATTCTCGTAGTGGTATTAATCATATGTGGATTCTTAAAAATTCTAAAGATTTACTTGAAAACT
>JAULBM010288208.1:0-15986 GCA_032357055.1 Geukensia granosissima | reverse complement strand
TCAAGGTCAAATGACGTATGACTGGTCGGCAAGTTCATATCATGAACTATCTGCACACCAAAGTTGGTTAACCTGGGCCAAACAGTTTCAGAGATATAAAGCTTATAACAAAGTTTACGACGCCGCCCCCGGGGAGTGACACTTATGTCTCGCTTCCGTGACTAAAAGTCGCCGGCGAGACAAAAAAACTATTGCATGGTCATGAATAAATCGTATCACATCGATCTCCTCGTTAATTATATGACACCCAATATTTTTGCAAATTTGATTAAACTCCCGTCAATAAATCGAAACTACTGTGTTTATTTACATATCCGGTAACGCTTGTATAAAATATAAAAAAAAACAAAAATTGAATTTGAAGGCTTGGTGTTTTATCATCAGGAATCTCACCCTGAGCTTGCTTTCAGTAACTGCGAGCATTCATTAGAGATGTATCTGTGTTTGGCATGTATTATGTTAAGTATGTTTATTGTAATTAAGGTACTCTCTAGTCGGATTGGGTGACTTTCTGTTAAATTGTTACAGTTCGTCGGTTATTGCTTTTGATTTCTTATATTTTGTTCCTATGACTGCTCGTTGGGGGAGGAATGGGAATCCACTAAACTAGTTAATCCCACCACATGTCTCGTGTACCTGTCCTAAGTCAGGACCTGTGGTCAGAGGTTCGTCTTTGAGTTTATTGTTCTGATCCATGTACATTTTTTATTATATTCAAGTAAGAGCAGTATTATTTTACGCATTTTGGGGCGATTTAGAGCTTTTCACAAGGAGTGGTTCTCCACCCTTGTTGAAGATCTTGTGGAGACCTCAAGATTTGTTAATTTCTCTCTTTTTCTCGTGATTGGAGTGCAATGTCTCTTACATTTACTCCATATCGTTTCATTTTCATATCAAAGATAAGATTGGAGAGTACGGATACATGCAGGTAAATGAATGTATGGGTGATATGACAAAAGAAGGTATAGGTCAAATCTGAAGAGAAGGATTATATCTTCGAGTGGTTTTGATCCATTTTTGTTTATTTCACATGCTTTCCCAAACTTTTGAATCGAATGGCTACAAAAAATAGAACTATACTTAAAGGAAAAATGGAATAACCTTGAGCAGAATTAATATCTGGTTTTTAAAATGCAGACAGATAGTATCAACGTGGAGACTAAAGGGCTACAGTACGAGCCTAAAATTAAAAGTTTGCCCCTTCGAGTTCTATAAATACTTGCAAGCAAGCAAGCAATCATTATTCTCAGAAACCACATAACATTAGTATAGAGAAACAAAATGAAAATAAAGCAATTATATAGGAAATAGTCGAGTTGAATCTCGTCATTCTGAATTAAATATTCCGTTTTATGATAGTTTCACATTTTGTATTTCCGGGCCTTTTACAGCTTCCATTATGGTTGGACTCTGGTTCATTGTTGGGGGCCGTAATGTATGAGTTTAAATTCTACTGCCATTTGGTGGTTGGCTGTCTAATAGACAATCATGCCACTTCTCCTATTTTTATGTTTGTATTAATCATAGAGTCTATGGTTTTCTTTATCAATTTCTTTATAAGCTATTGCAAGATGGCCGTTACAGCAGAACTTAATTTATGATGGTGTTCATGTGGGAAATTCACTTAAAATCTTCTTGTCTAAACGTCTGAGCTTATTGGAATCAAACTTAATGGGAATGGTCCTCTGTCAAAATTATATCTGACATCCGCAGCGACCAACAAAAATGACCATCATAGTCGAATTTAACTTTAAATGACTCTCTTTTGGGAAATTCACTAAAACATTCCTCTCTGAAACTTTTCAGTTTTGAAATTGAAGTGAAAAACAAATGAAACCAAACTTTCGTGGATTGGTTCTTTATTTGGCAGTCCCCTTTCAGAATTATATAAGGCATCCCCGACAACAACCAAGATGGCCGCGTCAGCAAAATTTAGTGTTAACTGGTTCTTTATGAAAATTAATGTAATTTTTTTTTGTTTGAAATGGAATGGTAAATAATAACAAAACCTTTGCGGAATTGTGCTTAAGTGGTCCTTTATCATTTTTTTTTTTTCGTATTCCTTCCTAGGAAACAATTTTATAGCTGATAAGTTGGAGTCACTGTCAGGTGAGCGATACAGGTGCTTTGGAGCCTCTGGTTTGTTTAGTTATATATTTTACTTCAGCATTACCTTTTACAGAAAAACATGAAACAAGAGTATATCCTAATTCTAATGACTTATCAATAATATATGGCCAGATGATAAATTGGTTCAATAGTTTTTAAAATATTTAAAATATTGTATTTTCTTTTCAATTTTTGATAAAGATAAGTGAAATATTGAATTCAAACTTTTAAGAGTTAATATATATTTACAAGTGTTAAGAAAATGTAAAACTCTATCTATATTTTCCCCTTTTTAACCATTTTCAGATCTGTGTAATTTAAGTATTAGTTGACAGTGTGTAAAGAAAGAAAAAGAAACAAAAATGAGGAACAGTGCTGTTATTGCAGTTCTACTATTGTTAGTTCCTGTTGTAATTATTTTAACTTTGGTAGATTGGAAGGAACTTAATTACACAAGCCAAGTGTACGAACAAGGTATGAAAAATATTTTACTCTTTACTTGATGGATGCTGTATTTTCTATTTCAAAATTATGAAAAGGGGGGCTTTGTGGGGTAATTCTACGGATGTGTAATGCCAGTATCACTTTTGCCAACACTGTTCGATCGAGGATCCTTGATTCACGATACCGGCTTGCGCAATGCAAGCAATCAATAAAGTTCATTTCGTTACAATTTTTGTTTACAAAATATACAAACAATATCGAAAAAAATCTAGAAACAATAATAAATTTCAAACAAGTAAAATGCAGGCGACTAAATGAAAATAAAAATAAACAGATAAATCGGAAATCTTCGATTAATGGAAATATTTAATCAAAAGTGAAACAGATACCATATTGAACACTGCAGAAATCTAAAACCCCGAGTGTTATTCAGCTTAATAATTCTTACAAGCAGAGAGCAATTTGATTAAAGCAACCATAGCTTCGGAAGAGCTTAGAGGTCTGCAAGATGCAACCTAATTTAATGTTCATTATATGCATATCAAAAGTAACGTAATAAACATTCAAATTCAGAATGATAATTTACAAATTGAAATATATCAAAAGCTTCTTTTATTTAAGGAAACGTGACAAGTCTTCAATTATCAAACATTAAAATCAATAATTTACATATTAGAGTAGAGGTGGCATGGTTGTCCATGAGACAGCCATCCAAAAGCATACATTCAAACATCTGCAGGTGTCAGAATCTTGACGAGAGTCGCACGGCATCTGACCCAGATAATTATTTATGAAACACCGGTCTTATAAATAACCCGTTTTAATTTGTTCGTCAGTAACTTGAACGTCTGATAAAAAATGTAAGTCCGTTGCTGAAGCGGAAGCAAATATACTTGACTACCGAGTAGCCGGTGTCACGAGGAAAGGTGTCCGTTTCTCCGCAGAGCGGCAGTATGGTTTACGATGTTGTATACATGGTATAAGAACAGCATAAATTTTGTCAGAATTTTGTTAAGTTGTTGTGTAGTGTCCTTGATTATTCTCTCTCTATATAAATATGTTTGATTTTAGGAAACAACAATGGAAAGCCAAAGACAACAGACTGGAAGACAGCATTTCAATACTTAGCAAAGTAATTATATAAAAGCATTTGCCATTACAAGAAAGATATCAAAGCGATATAAACACAGGCACTTAGCGCGTGGGACCTCCTCCTCCTTTCTTTTTTGAATTTTTGGTGTAAAAATTACATGCAGCTCCCACTAAAAGACGAAGAGGTCCCCAGCATTTTTTCGAATCTGTTAAACTGTTAAATAAGATAACGTGCAGTTTTACATCATAAATTTAAAAAATTGGGTCCATGTCCCAAGCGCCTGTGGATGTAAACAAAAACATAAATTACGACCATTGAACCTCTCGTCCATATAAACCATAAGCAGGGGCGGATCCAGGCGGGCAGGGGTGCCCCACCACTTTGAAACGCAAAAATGCTAAAAAGGGTAAGTTTGGGATCAATTTTGGTCTTAATCGTCTTTAGAAATCGAGAAAATTAATGAATTACAGAGGTACGACGTCCACAAAAAGAGGGCCCTTTTTTCCAAAAGTCTGTATCCGCCTATAATATGTTCTTTAATAGCTTGCCTTACGAACATTGTCAATTGTTGAAGACCTTGGGGTAAGCTGTGGATGTAGGGGTTGTTCATGATTTTGGATTGCTGTCTTAACAACAATCATACCACATCTCTTATTTCTCAAATAAATAATGGATATACAACAAATGCTAGAGACCGCCTCGTTGGTGTAATGGTTAGCGTGCTCGCCTTTAGCGCGGAAGGTCTTGGGTTCGATCCCCGGCTTCTCCGCTAAGCACACAGCATTAACATGATTAAGGAGTAAGAGCAAAGACTGGTCGGTCAGAATAATGTGTCTTGGTAAAGTGGCAAGTCTTCCGGTGGACTGTTGCTTTCGTGAGCTATTATTTTTATGACTAATACCGTATTAGATAATGAACCATAAGGTGGTCTCTTTAAAGTGGCAGAAACTGTTTATAGTTCCGGACCTCCTGAGTTTACCCCCGGTTTTTGATGGGGACAACCGCTTTGTTCAAAGTAGTTTTAAGTTTTATGTGTAAAGCATGTGTAATGGTTCGTTTTGTTCATGGTTTCGAGATTGCTGTTACTGTCAATTTGCCCTCTTTTGCGAATTTATGTAAAAAATATGGAATTGTGCAGTTTTCTGTTGCTGCTAGTTATTATATATTAATAAAGTTAGAATAGGCCATCACTGGGTGGATTTAGGAGGCGGTTTTAAAAGGGGCACCTAAGAAAAAATACACGAATTTGTAAGTTATAACGTTTTTTTCTTACTGAAAGAGGGCGGGTCTCAGAAAGCCCGCAGTGTACTTGGTTAATGTAAGTGGCATAGGCAAACAGATGTTCTGACACCAGCTAACATTTGGTCATGTATGAAGGCCATCTCTGCCAAAATTTCATGAAAAAAACACGGTTAAAGTCAAATTGATGACAGAACATAAAAATTTACAATACACTAAATATCGGTGAAATTTTGGAACTGTTATGCACTTTTTGTAAAACGGTCTACTAAATAATTATACGCAGTATCTACCTTTTATATCTTATGAAATTTGTGACAGTAAGAATTGGGATTTTTAAACTCTAGTTTAATAATTATATTCCAGAAAATATACTGAAGCTTATCAAGAATGACAGATATGGATCTTCGAGAGAAATTTTATGAGTATCATAAATTTAAATGGAGATGGGTTGATAATGAGTAGTTTTGATATATGCAAACTGTTTAACTTAGAATGAAATAAGGTAAAAATTAAAAACAAGGTTTTACAGAAACCTAAGTTTGTTAAAATTCTAAAGCACTCAAAAAGTATTGCACCGTCTCGATTCGTTTGGATTTGAGTGCTTCTTCTATGTTTAGATCTTGGATTTCCCATGCTCTAATGTACTTATGATTGATTGAAAAATACTTAACGTAAAGCTGCAGGTATTTCATGCATATTCAGACGAGAGCATATTGATGATGATGAATTAAACATTCTTTGTACTAGACCGACGCGTTGAGCCAGATTTTTTACATGCTAGCTGACGAAAGCAACAGTCCACAGAAATACATGGCATTTTACCCAGACACATTATTCTGAATCTATGCCCACCAGTCTTTTTTAATCGTAAATGCTGCGTGCTTAGCGGAGAATTTTAATGGCTTTGGTTTGACCCGGCCGATGATCAAACCCACGACCTTCCGTACTCGAGGCGTGCACGCTATCCATTTCACATCCGAGGCGGTACTACTGATGTTCCTCCTTAAAATATACGACGAATATTTTCCATTCTTATTCAAAATTGGTACTTTTGTATTTTGAAACACCTGGGTCGATACCTCTGCTGGTGGAGCTTGTCCGCTAGTTGTCAAGACTTGTCTGACATTTAAGTATTTAACAATGTTTTACAGAAATTTACTGCGTTTGTTTAAATTTTAAAGCACTAAAAATACGGAAAGGCATCGGAAAGTCCCTGTTGTCTGATTTGGCTACCCCTTTCGATTGGTCTGGATTTGAGTGCATCTTTTACCATGTTTAAATCTTGGATTTCCTATGATTTGGTTTTAATTCTACTGATGAGATGGTTACTCATTGAAATGTACATATAACATCCGGAAATTTTCCATACTTTTTAAACATTGGTAATTTTGTATTTTTAAAACACTGAACCGAGACCTCTGCTGGTGGATCATGTCCCCGAAGGTATTCATCAGCCCAGTTGTCAGACTTGTAATTTATCAAACAATGTTTAACAGAAATCTGCTGCTTCTTTTACTCTGTTTAGATCTTGGATTTCCTATGATTTGGTTCTAATTCTACTGATGAGATGGTTACTCATTGAAATGTACATATTGCATACGAAAATTTTCCATACTTTTTCAACATTGGTAATTTTGCTTTGAGAATTCCAAAGATTACCACATAACTTATTTAAGGGGTTACCCTACATCATCAGCAAAATAAATTCCACTCGTTTAATTTTCTTTTTATTTTGTTTAGTTGTTTACTTTGATAAATAAAGTAAAACATGAAAATTTAAAAACAATATCAACCACACATTTCTTTGTTATAATTTCAAACGATATACAGTATAATTTCATCATCAAAAAGTTTGGTCTATGAGATGCTTTAACTTAAATATCAAGTGATATATGACTAAAACGTGTAGACGATTTTATAGAGTAATTTCCCTTCGGTGTTGGGTACCCCCTTAATTGATTTTTTTAAAAAGAAGCGTGACATTTATTACCAAAAATGTACATGTAATATTTCAATTCTGATTCTACGGGGGCTCACAGTTGTGGCGACAATTACGAGACTTGGACGCAATAGGTGAGAATTTGATCTTTTATCGACGAATTATTTATTGAGCAGATATGTTTTTCAAAGATTTTTTTCTTTCAGAGACTTGAAGAGAAATGATGAATATATCTGTAAAAATAAAACACAGCGCGGACTGCTAAAATTCGACTGTAATACATCACCGTACATCGTGAGAAAGCCCTGTCTTGTCTATTCTTTTGGGTATGTAAATTTACACATTTTTGATTTGCAGTAACGACTAAACAGGCCAAGTAAACTCACGCGAAACAAATTGAAATGGAGATAACAATAAAATACAGTCAAACTTATACATAAAGGTCATCCTTTGAACAAAGAAAAAAAGTTGGTCGTGTAGGAGAGGTCACTTTAAATTAAGGATAAAAAAACAAAGATATACCTATAAATGGAAAATGTGCAATTTGACCTTATCAGACAGGTTTTTGCCTAGAAGAGATATTTGTATAGATTCAGGTTGGAATATACGCAAAATGAAACAGAGAAGTGGTGATAAGGTTCTGGTTTAGGATCATGGCTTTTTGGATTTTGTTTTAGCGATGACAAGTTTTGGAATTAATAGAATAGTAGTTTCCATGTTACTTACTATGCAAATGTCAATCAGCAGAAAGGAACGGACCACTAGATTTTCCTGGGGGAAGGGGGAGGCTGGGATTTGTTTCGACCGCTTCGCAAGGCAGATTACTTTTTTCAGTGGGCCTGAATATTTTTTCTCACACCATATGCCGACCAGATTGTTTTTTGACAAAAATCAGGGTCAGAAAAGTTTTTTTTCTGACAAATCCTATGCCCCACAGAAAATCAAATTGTCCATGCCTAACTTTCATTTTTAAAATTTAAATACTATATTAGTTTCAAACTCTAACCAGGCAGTAACTTGTATGAAAGCTAGCATTTATGTCTCTATGTGTACCAACAATATATTTACAACAAAACAAATGTAAAAATAGACTACACAATGACAAAAAACAACGAAAATCCGAAAATCAATAGCACAACACCAAACAACAGAGTAAAACAAATATGGGCTGTTTGTTTTTTTCCGCCGCTAGGTTGGAACGCCTGCATAAAGAGCGCCTTCCGGTTAGGTTAGGTTTGGTGATGCATAAATACACGACCACTCAGACAGAAGTCGGGATATATATATACATGTTTTCACTTCGGGGTACAATCCCACCCCTAAAGAGGCTGTTAAGGTGGTTGTCCATTTTGCGAGAAATACGACTACCCACACTTTTCAACGAAATAGTAACATCATATATCAGTAAAATTTAACATCTTGGCTACAAAAGAATAAAACAAAGTTATTTATTCAAATTTTTACATAGCTCAAATTATTCACAAATAAAATTAATATGTTTTGATGTGATTTTATTTGTTATAGCATTAATGGACAGTGGAGTTTTGACGATGCAATGGCAGAATTGGGATGTGAAGTGTTTTCCTTTGATCCAAGGTAAAAAAAGATTAATATACATTTTAAAATGATACCAGTATACTTATATTTACACATGCAAAGATTAATTGAACTCACGATGCCACTTATGTAGCAGGAGCTGGTTGTCCTTCCTAAGCACTTGGGGTCGCCCTCGTTTTTGCTTATCATTCCCAAGCACCTGTCGTTTTTACTTATCCTTACTGAAAACTTAAGGTCGCCATATTTTTAACTTATCCTTCTTAAGCACTTGAGGTCGCCCTAGTTTAACTTATTCTTTCTGAGATTATGAGTTCGCCCTCGTTTTCACTTATACTTCCTAAGCACTTGAATTCGCACTCGATTTTGATTATCCTTCCTAAGCACTTGGTCGCCCTCGTGTTTGCTTATCCTTCCTTCCTGAGCTCGTGGTCGCCATCGTGTTTGCTTATCCTTCCCGATAACTTGATTTCGCCTTCATTTTTTGCTTATCCTTACTGAGCACTTGAGGTCGTCCTCATTTTCCTTGCCCTTTCTGAGCACTTGATCACCCTTGTTTTTCCTTATCATTTCTGAGCACTTGAGGTCGCCCTCGTTTTTTGTTATCCTTCCTGGGCAGTTTAGGAATTCCTCGTGTTTAAAGAGTTCGTGTTGGTCATGCTTTGATTTTCTGTGTAGTATTTTGTTTCTTGTGATTTTATACGACCACAAAAATATGATATTATGCTACGGGATTGTTTGTGTCGTCGGTCGTAGACAGGTTTTCTTTCAATGACTTTTGTTCTATTATTTGGAGCCATTTGAAATTTTAACACAATGATACCAATAATAAAATCCAGGTTGTGATTGATTATGGGTGATCTAGCCCCGCCCGTTTTTTAAGAGAGTTTTAAAGGGGAATTTTTAAATTTTCAAATGTAAGTTTTCTATGTTTTCCTTAGTTTTGATTATCCCCATGACAAAGCCAACATAACATGCCATATCTCTTGCTGTTATTGAGATTTATGGGGTCCAGAAAAGGTCACGCGCTAACTTTTGAAACTTTCTTATTTCTCATTTGATTTTGATGAGTATTTTTTTCAAATGATTCCTCACGAAAAATGCAACAAAAAACACTCCAATTATTTTTGAAGCATTTGCCGATTTTTATATTAAAGGTGTCAAAGGGTTAAAAAAAGCGATTTTGTATGAGATTTTTTATGTTTTTTTTTGCATTCGATTCCTTAGTTTAGTTAATTTCAGTAGTATGCCATTTTTGAGATAAAATGGATCAAGGAGGAGTCAATTTCGTGTAATATGTATAAAAATTTCTTTTCAACTGATGTTGATTTTTTTTTAAAATCATTCCATCCATCTCTTATCCAGTCATGTGACTGTGTTCAGCACTTTATTTTGTCCAGCAAAATACTGTGTTCACCCTAACCCAAAGGTTCATTTGTTCGCCTTTCGCATGTTAACGTGCTGCGGTCGTATTATGTTGCGCTCGCCAAGCACCTGAGCTTATCGATATTCGTTTGCCCAGGTTGTATCTTTAAATCCATTTTATAAATTATGCTATTAAGAAAAGCAAGCTTAAAAACAGCTGAGTGCCTGGTATAAAGGCATTTCCCAATGACAATTCCATGATATAAAAGTTTGATTGATTGATTGATTGATTGGCGTTAAACGCCACATCGGCAGTATTTTAGCCATATCGTGGCAGGAACATACTATAATGGTTTGAACGGAGTTTTTATACGAATTCTACTTTAATTTTATTGTATATATACATGTAAATTATGCCTTAATTTATGATATCTGAATTTTCGTTTTAGCATGGGGGACACCCCAGAACATATTCGACCAACAGGGGTCCACTTCTACCCGATAGGGCTTGGTGCTGAATCTGAAGACTTTTTTAGTCCACGAAAGGATCATTATGTCATGAAACATCCGGAAAAGAAATGGAAAATGAGAACGCTGTCAGATTTAATGAAAGAACTTAACCACACAGAGGTAATTGTGTATTTTAAGATGAGTTGCAGTATAGAACCCGTTTTTCATTGTGAAATATTATATACTGGTTCAGGTATATACACGTATGATGTTCAAACTGTCTCCATTGTATCTTTCGACACGCAATGAATAATTTATTTTCTCTCTTAATACGTTTATGGTATTTATGAAGACAAAAACCGAATAGTGATTCTCATTGTACTATAAAATATAGATAAAAACATAAACATTTGATTTAGGGAAATAGGGATTCTACTGAATCAAAATTTTGGCTGGGCACTGGAGCGATCTCTAGGGCTCGACCCACAGACCTGACCCAGCACGATCTCCAGGTGGGGAATAGTGGGAACCCTCTCGTTGGGTGCTGCCTGTTTAAAATACGAAAAGCCTGGCAGTGGACCATAGTGTGTGGAAAATGGCAATAGAGGAGGATCAAGACTTTTAGAAAAGGGGGCCCACTTTTTGTGGACCTCTTGATTCACCAATTTTCTCTATTTCTAATGTAAATTAAGACCAAAATGTACCCAATGCTTTACTTTTTTATCATTTTTGCGTTCAAAAGGGCGTTCCCTCTGGCCACACTCTATGCACGTTTAAGATCCATTTTCGAAAAGAAAGAAAGACCGCTGCAGAAACTTAATTTTTCGCCCCACTCATCCCCCTATTTTCCCCGTGGCAGTCAAAATCCTTTGCCCTGTTATGTCCAATCCCACTTGAGCTTAATATCGTCCTGAATATTTATATGTATTTGTCATTGGACGTTAAACCAAAATCAACCAATCAATCAAAATATTGGGGTTTGAGGTATAATACATGAAGCATTCTTCGTAATGATACAATACATTTATTTACACTTAATTTTTTTTTAATTTTACAACCTTCCCTCACGCCAACCCACATCAAAAAGTGCAGTTTTGGCTAAGTGATAACGATAAAACGGTATATCGACAATCGTTCTCGCTCACTCCAATAAGATATTTCGATAGCAAGGCGGAAAAGCCGAGTATTTACGATTGGGTATATCGATATATTGCGGTATCACCTGTTCAAAATTCGATATTCTCTTGTATGATAAATATTTGGACAGATTAACATCTTGATGCCTGAAATAAGATAATATTGACAAAAAGAAGTAAAATATATGACCAAATAACATGTTTTTATTTTTTATTTACAAAACAATTAAAAAGTAAAAGAATAAAAGGCAATAAATGAGGAGTCGGTACTTATCATAAAAACGTTGGTATTGTATCGATATATGACGATACAATTTTACATTTATGATACTCATCCCTAGTTTTGGCCTTATGACAACAAAACAACGAACTGCCACGACTTATATATTGAATTTTTATTAAATTTCAGAGACCTCTGGATATGTTAAAGGTGGACATTGAATCGTATGAATGGGATGTAGTACAGAATATGATAGACGACAACATTGTACCAAAAATACATCAAATGAACTTGGAATTCCATATTTTTCCGGATACTCCGTTAGAAAAGATACCGGGCTTTCTGCAAGCTTATAATGCAATGAAAAGAGCTGGATTTAAACGATTTTCGAAGCGAACGTCGGTTACATTTGATCGTAAAAATCCAAATACAAAAAGACTTATTTCAGAGTGCGCATTTGTAAATTTAAATTTTGATTTCAAGAAATACATGGTCAATCAATTATGAAAATTCTTTGATTAAATTATTGAAATGGAGATATAAATACAAATATGCGCAAGTAACCGCAAATCAACATAGAATTTGTTAATAATGCAGCTTTATCTCATATCTATTTAAAAGATACTTTTTTTTATTTTGCTACCATGTGCAAAATGAAAAATTGTCACGCCATGTCTTTGAGGCTACACGTCCTGAACTCCTTGCAATTGCTGCGGTTACATAAAAGGTTGTGTGGCTAATGGAAATAATACAAGTTGCACACACACAAGGACGATATAATTGAGTATCGCGTATAGACACAGAAAGGGACATTTAATGGAAGTAAACGTTGGAACAATAAATATATCAATTATTTTTCTGTGTCAACTTTTCAATTAAGATAACCCCACCCACACAAACCCATCAGCTTATATCCATGATTCAATTCTCAAAACAATTCCCATACACACTGCAACTGAGAATTGAAGCTCATTTATACTTCGTCGCTCGACATCTTACGACCGTCGCGCGAACATCGCGCGACTACTGCTGCATGTTGCGCGATTTTATCTGAGATTAAAAGTAAACAAACCACGTCAAAAAGAAATACCCAGCGATTTTTGCTTTTGGGGAAGTATTAATGAACCCATACACAGAAACATGACAAGTTAGATTGTGATCATGTATTCAATTTATAGAATGCATATGAAAATTACAAAGAAATTGATTTCTGACAAGGTGGATTTTCATAAGTAATTTCGTAAGTAAAGGCTCATTTATACTCAAAACGCGATCGTCGCGCTGCTGACGCGCAAAAGTCGCGAGATGTCGCGCGATGGAGTTAAAACAATCCCTTAGGATAATTTTATTCCAAATACGTAGTATTTTTACTTTTTCTTCCTTGCGATCGAAGCCTACCAATGCCATAATATGTTCCTTTTGACCTAAAATTATATCATTGGCATGTAGTTATATCACAGTTTGCCTTAATTTATGCAATCCTGACCATAATACTGATCTTTTTGCTGACGATAGCACTATTTCTGTCAGAGGAAAAGAGAAAAATTATATGTTCAATACATTAAATTCTTTGTTACATGATGTTTGCAATGGTGTAATGAAAACAAGATGATGCTTAATGTATCAAAAACAAATGTCATGTGTATAGGTAGAAAGCAAACACTTGCTACAAGTAATGAAGTTGTTTAAATTATAATCGACGGGCAAGAAGTTCGACAAAGTCAATGCGAAAAAGTTCTTGGTGCTTTTTAAATGCAAATTTGTCTTGGGCGGATCATAATTACATTGTGAAAAGGGTAAATACACAATTAGCGCTTCTTGGAAGAATTAAGAAATACTTAGATCAAAAGATGAGATTAATGTTTTATAATGCTTACATTCTTCCACACTTTGATTACTGTTGTTCAAATATGGAGAAATTGTTGCAATCATCTTCTTGAAACTTTGTTGAAATTACAGAAAAGGGCTGCTAGAATTATTGTTGATGAGTATGATATTACGACACCCTCTGTCGAACTTTTTGAAAAGTCAGGCATTAAACTTATCAATAAGAGAATACAGTATCGCCAGTCTTTATTGATATTCAAAGTCAAACATAAGCAAGTGCCAGAATATGTTTCGAATCTTGTTTTGCCTGCATATACATACTTGTCAGAGTTATACAACGAGATTCTCGTCATCTGATAACTATATTGCACCTAAGCATAATACAGAATTATACAATACTAGTTATAGTAATATAACTAGAGGCTCTCAAGAGCCTGTGTCGCTCACCTAACAGACAGTCCCAACTTGTCTTCGTTGTGAACGAATTTTATACAAAAATATACTCAGTAGATTCATAGAAGAAGATTCTAAAATGAATTCTAAAATGAGTCCTTTTCTACAAGAAATTTGGCTGTGAAATTCAACTTAGTTGGTAGGTAGGGATGCAAAACACAATTTTTGGAAGAACATTCCATCACACTTTCCCGTACGCTGAACTAAGTCCGCCCCTGTGGCAGACATCTTGGTTGGCGGGCGGAAATTCCGGAAATTTATTAGATGACAATCTAAGGATACATTCCACCAAAGTTTTGTAACAATTGACTCACGTGTTACAGACACGATGATGATTAAAATATACAACCCCTATTTCCATTTTTGTCTCGTCTGCGACGAAAGTCGCTGAAGGCGAGACAGCAGTCCAAATTCCGTTGTCGACGTCGTCGTCGTCGATGGCGTCCACACTCTTTCGAACTCCCATAGTTTTGTCAAATCTTTATGGATATTAGTGAAATTTGCTCAGCAGCTTCTTTATGTTCAAAATATTTTACCCCTTTTTAAATTTTGAAGAAATTAAATTAATTTTTTTTTCGTATTTTGACGGATAACTGGACTTAGTCTGAATTTTGCTTGAATTTTGGTTACCCTGAGGTTAAGTTTTTTCATTTTTTTTATCTTTGTCAAATAGATAATGCTGAAACTTGCTTAAAAGCTTTTCAGGGCATTTTGATATCACCCAGAGTTAAATTTTGAAAAAAAATAATTTTTATTTTTCCATATTTTGGCAGATAAATGGACTTAGTTTTTTTTCATTGATTCAGGTAAAAATT
This sequence comes from Geukensia granosissima, assembly GCA_032357055.1. NCBI lineage: Eukaryota > Metazoa > Mollusca > Bivalvia > Mytilida > Mytilidae > Geukensia > Geukensia granosissima. Next base: position 1,339 of record JAULBM010288208.1, on the reverse strand, counting down.
TTCAAAATTGGTACAGCTTTGTCAAATCGTATTTGATGTTGCCAAAAGTAGTTCAGATGCTTCTCTATGTTGAAAACATCCTTTATGATAAATTTTGAAAATTTTTTTTCTCAGTTTTAGATATTCTGACCGATTATTGGACTAAGCTTTTTTTAAAGGTTTGGTCAACTCTGAGATTAAGTTTTTTTCAAAGTTTAATAATTTTGACAGATCTTTATAGATAATAATAAATCTTGCTAAGGATGTTCTTTTTGCTTTATCATTCAGATTGAAAATTGGAAAAAAATATTTATTTTTTATACATTTGATGGATAATTGGACTTTTTTTTCATTGATTCAGGTTAAAGTTTTTTCGAATTGGTTAAGCTTTGTCAAATACTATAAGATATTGTGGAAAGTGGCTTAAGTGCTTCTCTACATTAAAAATATATTCTTCAGAATTACAAAATTTTTCCCCCAAGTTTTACATACTTTGACTGATAATCGGACTTCTGCTATTGTTCAAAATTTTGGTTAACCCTCAGGTTAAAGATTTTTTAATGTCAATTGCTTTGTCAAATCTTTATGGATATTTATGAATCTTACCAGGGAGGTTCCCTTGAGCATATTTATATCATACAGACCTAAATTTCAACATTAAGAAAATTAGAATACTTCATATACTGGCAATGCTTAGAGCAGGCGAGACCCTAGGTTCCGGTGGTACCGTACGAATTTTTAGAAACGGCAGTTATATTGTTTGTAAGGGGTCGGGGATGCTGGACACAATTTTGGTAGAGAACTATAAAACGATGGTCAGCCACCTGAAGATATAATTGTTGGTTTAATTACTTATATAAGTTATATCAATTTCCTATTGTGTGGTTTTGCCTTGCTTCAGACTAGGGAGAAATCAAAAGACTCAGTTACCGGTTTACTGTAAAAAAAAAAAACACAAGCTATATGGAATATGTTAAACAAAACCGACTTGTTTTGAAAAAAAATATAGAAACAGTTATTTTGTGTGGCAAACAAAACTTTCCCCTTAGGGGACATACCGAGGAACGCAGCAATTTTATGGCAATTCTGCAAGACAAATCTAGGGAAGATATTATCCTATCTGAACATTTAGCGAATACAAATAATCAGAGCAAGTACACACCGCCTGATATTCAACACGAATTGATAAATAAGCGTGGTGACAAAATTTTCAATGCTAGGTTAAGAATGTATAGTAGTTCTCTGAAAGAGCATCTATACTTATGTAATCTTGTTGCTTCACCTAATTAAGGGCTTTCCTTCCAACGGAAAGCCCTTATTGTATTTCTTCTGGGGGTATAGGGAAATTATTGTTCCGCCA
>JAULBM010288197.1:0-15987 GCA_032357055.1 Geukensia granosissima | reverse complement strand
TAACTTGTTTCCGTCCTAAATATGCATGAAATATTTGCCACTGGACGTTAAACAACAATCAATCAATCAATCAATCTAATTATCGTAACTTCTAATCCGTTGCCTTACTATATGGAACTACAATCTGCTTAGATTATCAAGAGCGACGTCATCCACTAGTAAAACGGCAATTCTTAAGCTATCCGTAACATTTGATCTTGTGAAAACTCCCCTTTTTCTGTTTAAGCAACAGCGGACAAGTTAGCAGACCACAACCAGATCAAATTCGACAGAAGACCATCTAAGGACCATGTCCCTAAAGTTATGTTTAAATTATCCAAATGGTTTCAGAGGAGATGATAAAATGTAAACTATGGTGAGAGGACGAATGCAAAGTGTTGACAAGAGCTGAGACGGTCTTTATGGCAGTGAGCTTAAAAACAAACTTCAAAGAAAAAAAAATAGAAGATTTAAATTTAAAAAAAACTCCATTTCTTAACAAGGATAGGCTATAACCCCAGAACGTTCAGCATCGTCTGTGCACTTGTTGACTCTTTGAACCGAGAAAGGCGGTTTTTGAATTTACAATTACCATCTAAGTATTCTCGATTAAAGATTGCGTTTGTTATCAGTAATTGCTGTCATATTAAAGATATTATTTTGGGATTGAAAAAACTTACCATTATTTGATAGCTTCTTATCTTATAATTCGTCAACTTGTTTAAAGACACAGATTTTCTTATCACCAAACATTTCTCGTAAAATTACGCTTTCAAATTTAAACAATTTGTTATTCTCAACACCAGAATTGACAAAATAATTAACAAATGGATAAAAAAGTCATTAATTGCTGTCAGGTAAATAACGGTTTTCGTTACCGATAGATAAAAAACAGGAAAAACGTTTATCCGGTACTGATAATTGTGGTAGGGATGCAACCTTGCAGAAACGAAGACCATATAATAATTACAGTTTGATCAAATGATTACTGAGTCAAAAGCAATTTATTATCATGGTAAAATACAAACTATTTTACAAATGACAGCTTACTCAATGTGCTATCACGGAGGGCTGACAATTTACCCTGAGTTCAAGGCAAAATATAAAAATCCTTATAACTACTATCATCGATGTCTGTAAGTCATTACTCATTTCAGTGGATTTAAAATGCACGATATTTCAGATCTTGTTGGATTTGGGATTCTCTTTAATATGATATGATAAGGCCTAAATGTCAGTGAGACTGCACTCAAACCATGAGGAATACAAAGGAAACTTACACATCTGGAGGTCTCTGTATGGCCTTCAACAAGGGTAGATATTTTTCGTTTGGTTGAACTCAATAAATTTATACTACAATGATGTATTTCAAAAAATCCTTCATAGTTTTAAAAATTTGATATTACAAATAGTTGATCCTATAATTAATAAGAATGAAATTTCTCGACTTTCCAAAATTACAACAATAATGTTTATAATACCATTAAAATTTCAAATCATATAATGTAATATATTAGACAAAATTTTCAAATGACATTCTATTATGTCAGATATTAATTTAAATAAAAGTTTTCTCCCAATATATAGCTCCTTAGTCGATAAATCTTTCATTGGTCTCAGCAAAAGACTTAAATTGTACATTTTCACAATAATGTAGTATAGTGTAATATAAGTTTTAGATCATGAATAATGTTAGGATATTAGGAGTCATCAGAAGAAACTGAACAGGAGAAGAAAATTTCAGACAAAACAGGCAAAACAAATATCTTGAACATATACAAACATTGTTAATGAATATTGAAAATTATTATGGGATTTACCTTGAAGATGAGGTTGTCCTACTCCCACATTAAAACATAAAACATGTAATATAAAGACAGAGAATCGTGTCATTGTCAACTGGTTTGTGCGAATCTCCTTCAAGAATCAGGTTGCAAAAAAAACCATTAATAAAAAACGATAGATAAAATACATTAAAACATATAATAAGTTCCAGTTAACAACTATTTTAAGGTAGATGTGTCTTGTTCTCTTAAAAGGATAAGAAGATACCAAATGGACAGACAAAAATCGTTAAACCAAAAACAAGCAGGATCATGGTCTACAAAATAAACCGAAAGGTCATAAAACATAACAAATACACACTGAACACTTGCCAGCAACAGGGATTAAGATTGTAAAGTTTCTGCGGCACAAAACATCCTCACCCTCCTCGGAGTCAATTAGAGTATAGATATCGGGCGTTCGGTTTCTCCACCTGCAAGTAAAACATATGCTAAACGGGATGAAAAAATACTCGACTAACTCAAGAGTAGCCGGGGTAAAGAAATAAGGTTTAAGTTCCTACGCCATTGGAACATCTTTTAAAATGACGTCCGTTAGTTAAGGGGATGTAAAATCTTTAAACCCGTCTCGGTCGAAAACGCTACTACCGTGTCCCGTGTTGGGAGAATGCAAACCTTTCAGTTCATTGAAGATCTTTTTGCAGCAGCTAATGCTTTATGATTTGATACTTTGTTTCACGTCCTTAATTGCGGCTGAACATTAAGCAATAATCAATCAATCATCACAGTTTGACATTTTCAGCTAAAATTTGACCAATCAGATAGCATCATTCAATATTAGAGGAAAATCTCAAGGTTTTGAGGAAAAGTGATATTGAAATGCATTATGTGCTAATACCAACCGCTGTTCTTCAGAAATTTCTGTCATGCTAAACAAAGATGAACAAGAACCTGATCGTTGGAAAGTGAGTCTTGTCCTTCCATATGTTAGAGCTTCTGTGTAATTCACGTAATGAGAAACTAAAACATGCACTACTAGAATAATTAGTCGCTGTGTAATACATGTTTTGAGAAACTGAATCATGCTTTACTAGACAGAACAACACTGATCTTATTGCATCTTGTACACCTTAAGACAGCAAGCCTGCAAGTAATATCAAGACGTCTTCTAGGCTTAATATAAGAAGTGCTACTTGACATTAAAAGCAAACTGTATATGATTTACTTTTTAAGTCGATACATAGTACACAGACATTAACTAATAAAGCAAGAGACGATAAGATGTACCGACCTCTAAAAAGTTCTCGCTGTTTTTCACAGCTAGTTCAAAATCCAAACACAGTTCTGGTTCTCTCAAGCTAGAACATCAATCAAAAAGCATTCAGTTGTAAGTGTAATAATATCATTGATAGCCAAAGATACAAGCTGTGTATGTGTCATGTGCCGAAATAAAAAAAGTATCGACAGAATGTAGGACAAACCTTTCATAAAACAACTACTTGAATAAGTGTTGGTGTAAATAATTAAGCAGTAGGTCTATGCAGATACCAAAGAAAACAATATTTAAAGATATAAAAACAGTGCTATAAAGATAACGTAATGTATAATTTTATTTAAATAATTGTCCCAATGGACGGTGTTTGAATTTATGAGCCTTATTTTCCAATTTGTTGTTTTGCTTTTGTTTAATTATATTTCAATTTTACTATTTTATCCATCAGTTAAATAATTTGCATGTTGGTTTATTCACAAAGATAAAGCAAATCACTTTTAAAATTTTCATAGAAATTGTTCACAACAACATTTCCTTGACAACTTCTAGGAAACTTCCGATCTTACGACATTACAGTCAGACACAAAGAACAGTTTAAATCTCATATTTCAGGAATTTACGTCATTCATGATTAACAATTAAAACATATTTTCATAAAAACCTACACTAGTTCATGGTAGATTTATCACTGCTGTGATAACAAAATGACTTTGAAATTCAGGAAAGTAACTTAAGCATTTCCTTATAAACACAGATTTTTACATTATGTTTTTTAGTGTTGAGTGCAATTCTCCCTTAATTCGTCTGAATCATTACTTAAATTATCGATATATTATTCATGTTACATGCATATAGAACCTGAGGCTCCCAGGAGCATGTATCGCTCAATACAGACACATCAATATCCCTGCAGAAAGGAATGTTGTACAAAATTTTGGTAAAGGAAAACTGGCACAGTAGTTTCAAATAAGACTACTTTAAAGTGAATTTTCCTCAGTCCTATTTTACAACAAGTTTGACTGTGGTAGCCAGCTTCATTGGCAGGCGGGGACGCAGAAGATTATTTTGGAAGAAAATGCCAACAAACTTACCGATAGGTTCCATTGCTGTGGCAGCCAATTTGGTTGGCAGGCGGGACTGCTGGAAACAATTTTGATATAAGACCATCTAAGAACAATTCCACCAACGTTTAATAACAACTGACTCAGCTTTGCACAACATTAATAATATACAACTCCATTTTTCTACTAGTATCTGCTAAAATTGTTTGACACAAATTTGGTAGATGACCACCAAACACCACTCCACAAGTGTGCAATTGGCGAAGTAGCTTCATACAAGTACATTTTCAATTCCCCATAGGGTCCTATGATAAGCTACGTTCGGCTGTGCCGGCCTACTTTGTTGGTGGGTGGGGATGTCGAACACAATTGTGGTAGATGACAATAAAAGGACCATTCAGTCAAAGTTTGGTTGCAATTAGTTCAGTAGTTCCAAGCCTTTGTTCCCTTTGTTGTTGTTTTATCTTTTAGTTTCAAATATGGTCTTGTCTCTTTCGAGTATGCACTTCAGATTTCTCACATGAATAGTCTACACTGGACTATGAGGAAAAGACTTTTTTGTAATTGTTGACGGTCAAAAAGGCGAACGGACTACAAACGACTGACGCAAAATGATTTGGAAAGCTCACATGAGAATTAAGGCAAGGTTAGAGAAAAGGGATTTCTATTATTATTGTCTGTGAGACAACACTTCAACAAACGTGAAACTTACAAACATCTGCATGTTGCTTTAAGCCCTTCAATAATGAATACATGTTCGCATCCTACGTAAAGCCGGAAAAGGCCCAAAAAATAAATGTTCAAAAGTAACAAATGTCGACCAGAAAAGCATACAGTATGAAACAACTTTCATTTAGACATAGTGACAACCATATTCACTGGTACATAAGCGGGGTTAAACATGTTTGTGAGTACTCAACTCATTTTCTCTGTTTTGGGCGTTTAACAGTAACTTTTGAAAATACTTTAGCTAAGAAAGAGATCCAAATGCATACCCCGTTACTCTTATAGGACATACTAATGTTAAAATAAATGTATAACGTAAGATGAAATAAAAAAGAAATAAAAAAAAGAGATTATATATAATTGCTTACATGAAATAAAATAACCAAGAAATAATTATAATCATTCAATAAAACTTACATTTTGGTTGGCGGTTGTGGTCATTACATAACATTTCATAAGATACATGTTACAAATTGCAAGTTACAATTCAATCAAATCTTTGTTCTAGACGAGGAGATTTAAAATAAATTGTTTAAGGTGTTATGTTAAACATGTATTACTGATATCATCTGAAGGTTTAAAAATTTAAAATTATCTGATAGCTTCTTTCCTCATAATTTGTCAATTTTGTGAAAAGTACAGATTTCTTAATCACCAAACATTTTTGGGAAATTTACGCTTTTAATTCTGAACAATAATTATTTGTCATTTTGCAACGACTGAAAAGACAAAATAATAAATACACAAATAAAAAAGTCATTAATTGCTGTCAGGTAAATTCGGTTTTCGTTTCCGATAGATAAAAAACAGGAAACACGTTTGTCCGATTACTGATTGTGGTAGGGATGCAACCTTGCAGAAATGAAAACCATAAAGGCAGAATTACCATTTGAGTAATTGATTACTGAATAACAGGCAATTTAAAATCACAATAAAATAAAAACTACAAATGACTGCTTACAAAATGTGCTTATCAATGACAACTGAAAATTTCGACCCAAGTTCAGGGCAAAACTTACAAAGCCTCTTAATCACTGGCATCAGTATTTGAAAGTCATGATGCATTTCATAGAATTCAAAATGTGTGGTATTTTCCTATCTTGTTTGATTTCGGATTCACTTCAAAATATGCCGTTTTGTACTGAGCACCAAGCAAACTTCAGACATAAAATATATTAAACATTGTTTTAAAAATGTAATTATTATGTGATTTGCAAGTTTAAAGATTGGGTAATTCTACACGCACCGAAAAACTGATAAAGAGGCAAATGATCGTTCACTCGACAACTGGTTAAGATGGCTTTTGGAAAGTAATATATCGGTTTCAGAGGTGGCGATATTCAGACTAAACACTACATACTAGATAACAAAGTATACAAACACCCCAACCCCCTGCAAAAATAACAGCATATATTTTATTAGGGAACCTGAATTTGTCTTTGAGAATACGTTTCAGGAATCATGTTGGTAAAGAGCTTAAGTTACAAGAACAACCATACACTGATATATTGTTCCAGTTAAATATTTATTCTAGGGTAGATTATTTTGATTTTCGATGACACCAAAGGAATGGATGGAAATCGTTAAAACAGAAGACAGGTGAGATGATGACCAACAAACGAAGACGTAATCATAAGAAACAACATACTAAAATCTTTAAAAATCATACAAGAACAAAGATCTTTCAGCCTTCTGTTCCACAGAACATCACCCGCTCACCGACGTCGCCCGAGGAAATAGGCAAATCGATGTTTCCACCAGTAGGTTAATAACCTGGTAAAGGGGCGTCCGTTGGTTGCACGGAATGTATAAATATTTGGCAAACCCTAGAGAAGTTGGGGTTAAGAAAAGGCTACTCGGTTTCTACGCTACGGGTTAAATCCGTTCTAAATGGGCGTTCGTTGGTTAAGAGGATGTGGAAATTCTTAAGCAGTTTCGGACAGAAATGTTTACGCTGTGTTCGTGTTGGGAGTATGCCACAATATCACATGTTTAAGATCCCTTTGCAGCAGCTATGATTTATTGCCTGATAACTTGTCCACGCGCTTAATTGTCGTTGGACCTTAAACAATAAACAGTCAATCAAGAAATCATTAAACATATTATTTTGGTAATTTAAACTTAAAACTGACCAACCAAATAACATCATTTTCAATATTTGAGGAAAATATCAAAGATTTGAGGAAAAACTGAATTTGAGATGCATTTTTAAATGTGAGGCCAGGTTCTTCAGAATTAAGGGTAGTAACTCCTTCTTTACTAAGGAATATTGCTAATGCCAATCGTTGTTCTTTCTGTAATGCTTAATCAAGATAGACTAGAATTTGATCGTTGATAAGTTAGTATCATGCTCCCATATGTTAAAGCTGTGAAATCGAACCGAATCATGCATTACTTGAATTATTAAGACAGATAAAACTGCTTCTATTGCACCTTGTTAAGCTTAGGACAATGAGGAAGAATGTTTTTCTTCAAGCAATTTGAAAACGTTCTCTAGGGTCAGTTTAAGCAGTACTACTTTCCATTATTTTTTATATCTCCATAATGTTGAAAATTACAAAAGCGAACATAATTATATATATTATATAATTTGTAAAAAGGGAAAAATGTGGCATTTTAAAGACATTCTGCATTCAAAAAGGCTTGAATTGGTTTACCTGAAAGCAGAAAGAAACCCTATTATGGGATGTAAGTAGTTAACTTACCCTATGCTTTGCTTTAGCAACTATCACGAATGTATTTTTCTTTCTTGTGTTTAATTATAATTTATTTGTACTATTTGATCCACCAGTTGTTTAATTTGCAAGTCTGTTCATTCACACAGATATAACAAATCATTTTAATTTTCATTGAAATTGTGCACTACAACATTTCAATATCTTGGAAATTGCGACATTATAGTCAGACAAAAACAACAGCTAAAATATCATGTTTCACGAATATACGTCATTCACGACTGCAATTTAAAGCATATTGTCATAAAAGCCTACGCTTATTTAAAAAATTATGATCCGTTGTTCATGTAATATGGAAAAAAAGGAGATGTGCTATTATTGTCTATGAGAAAACCACCCGAACGTGTAAATTGCAATTATATAGAGGGTGCCTTTAGGTCTACAATAATGAACAAATATTCACAGCCTACGGGAAGCTGTAAAAGGCCCCAAAATAAAAAGTGATGATATACAAATGTCATCACCATCGGACAATGTAAAACAAGGAACATGAATAAAAGTTCCTGACGTGGGACAGGCACATAAAGTATGTGTCGGGGTCAAATATTTTTGTGAGTACTCACTTCCCTTCGGAAAGTGGTGCGATAAAATGATATAAAAACCAAACTTTAAAAACCAGATGGAAATTTAACATTTAAAGTAGATAAACAGTACGAAGGCAATGAAAGTAAAACAAAGAAAACAGGATAAACCGACCTCGAAAAAGTATTCGCCGTTTCTGACAGCTAGTTCAGAAACTAAAATACAGTAAAAAAGATACCCGAATCTCTCAAGCTAAGACATGATTCTCACCCTGGTTTTTGTAGGGTTCGCGTTACTCCAGCTTTAGTTTTCAGTGTAGTGTTGTGTGTCCTATGTTTGTCTTTCGTTTCATTTTGTTGGCCATGGTCTCGTCTTTCTTCCGACTTAACGCTTTCTGTTTGTCCCTTTGGTATCTTCGAATTTTGTGGCCAAGCAGTCAAGAGTAGAAGATTTTTTTTAGTATCACACAATCAGGAAAAAAGAATCGCAATAGGTGTCATGGTTTTGTCCGATAGGGATACTTTTCGGACACATTGCAAAGAAACTTGTACAGATGATTCATGTAAAATATTATTCCGTTTGGCACAGCTGTTTAAGACTAGAAGTTTCATTTATGATTAAGTCAATCAGAAACAATAATCGTCAATGGTTGCCATGTTTTCGTCTAATCGGTTTAAAATAAGAAATCTTCATTGATGCTTCCTGTCAAGTTTGGTGCCTTTGGCTAAGTGCTTTCAGAGGAGATGATGAATTTGTAAAGGTTTACAGACGGACGACGGACACCAAGCTCACATGTCCTATGGCTAAAATAAGAATATTTGATGTAAGCTACAAAAAATTCGCAAATATAATTACCGATTATGTAAAAATTCCACACGTCACATATCAAGAACCTCATTCGCGTGTACCTTTCATATGTGTTATACAATTGGCCGAACTTTGCATCTATCATGCTGATATTTAAAGTAACTGATTTTATGAGCAAAAATGAAAAAAAGAAATGTTTTCAGTCTTTGCTTGATTTGAATATGATGAATGATAAAAATGTTCAACTCATAAAACAAATAAAACAAGATAAAACGAAACTTTTATCGATTAACGTATATGGGTTATCTTGTTTATGAAACAAAAATATTTCTTTGAAACGGCTTCGGGTCAAGTATGCCACATGTGTACTTCTATCTATAGCTCAATGTAAAAAATTGGCTTAATGTAACCTCATTAGAAAAAAGCAAACGCTTCTCATTATTGTTGAGAACATAAGCCCAGATACTGTTTGAAGATTTGTTTGTGTAGGTCTGTAATTTTTAACGATCACAATATTCCAATAAGCAATACGATAAAACTATGCAAAATATCAATAGGTATATGTGTGTATGCATGCGTACAAAAACTAAGGTAATTTCAGGTGCCCCAGAAGGGTAACTCCAGCTCCACAAGTAGCATACATCGTGTTCACCATTAAAGAAAGTCGGTGTATTATCAAAATATATGTTAGTTACAACCGGTATAGGAGCGGACTTGTTGTCACGACAGTGGGAAGATGTCTATTGTCATTTGTGAAATGAATAATTCTCACAGGTTAACCTAATCATATGGCGACTGAAAAATATCCAGAGTAAAGGACAACTGTACTTTGAAATTTTCGGTTTGTTGTACTTTCTTTGAAAATACCGCCTTAATGTATTTAACCACATATTTACCAAAACATTTGATTATTTGAAAATACTAATCAATTGTTTCAAATTTGACAGAAACCACATGTTGAATAAAGACGAATTGTTAAATAAATGCTTTCCATATATATCAATGCAGGAGATATTATGAGGTAACCACAAACAGTTATTACATCATTCTAGCCCTTCGTCATAGAAAAAATGACATATTAGAACATAACATTTTCAAACGACGTTGGCTATAATAATTTAAGTAGTTTAAGATAATCTGTCCCTATCTCAGGAATATGTACAAAGGAGTAAGATATTTAGCTCCATATTTGGCCAAAATTTTAGAATATATGACACATCGATGAATTCTTGTGAACATGCTTTAAAGTTACCATGTTTTAATAATTAACTTATTCTTATATATTTATCATCATAACGACAGGGTATATATGACGATTTCGTGCAACACATTTCCTTTAAAGAATTTTCTTCAAAATAGATATGAGCGCACTGAAATATCAAGAAGATATTTCGACTAAACAATTGTACTTCATAGATTGGAAAGATGTGGAAAGTTTGGTTCTGATGTTTTTGTGCGATATTTATTAATATCGACAAAATTATTTAACATATTATATCAAATGAAGTAATTACTTATTTTTGACATTTAAAGCAGTATCCAGGTGCCATGTGACCATAGTAGAACCAATTAAAATAAAAACTATCCTTTTGGATTTACTTTTAATAGACAGTTTTCAATACGAACGATATAGAATAATAGATTTCAGCATTTTTTTCATTTTTATCAACTTCTTGGGCCAAAAACGTGGTAAAATGACCCTTGACCTTTCAATGAAATACAGATAAGACCACAGAAGAATTAAATTGACAATCTAGGAACCTGCAGAAGTCTAAATTTTACTGTCATTTTGTGGGTGGCTGTCTCATGGACAATCATGCCACATCTCCTATTTTTATAACCTAATACTTCATGATAAGACCTAAACCTAATAAACAACACACATAAGTGTTTTGCTAACCATCGTGCTATCGAGAATGCTAATGTTATTGATTTTATGACCAACGAGTATAAATTACTCCAAGTTTAGTTTTCAGTGTAGTGGTGTGTGTTCTATGTTTGTCTTTCGTTTCATTTTGTTGGCCATGGTCTTGTCTGTCTTCCGACTTAACGATTTCTGTCTGCCTGTTTGGTATCTTTGAATTCCTTTTAGGCCAATATTAAAATATTGTTTTTTTTCACTTTTGCTATGGTCCTATCCCAAAAAATAAATTGTCTTTTTTTTGAAATTGTTTTTTGCACACAAATTCAGGTAATGTTCAAAAATTTTAAAAGAATTTTAACATAAAAGTAAAACTGTAAAAAGGTTCCCTCTTATCTATTTATCGAAAATTACTATTAGGTAGGGTAATGTACTGTAAGGGGAAACAATAGGTATTTTAAAGGTGGTTTTACTTCCTTTGGCATATTTCCAGTTCCCCATTAACTCTTTACCATTCAGCTATTTTTGATAAAAATTGCGAAAAATCATGTTATATTTTAACAGATATATGCTGTTTTGTTATAATATTATAACTTTAGCATTTATTACATATAAAAGCATAGAAGAATGGCTTTTAATTTCTGCTGGTTTGTCAGGGTTCCCATGACAATGGCTACATCACAGCCACAAGAGTCTAGGAATTTTAATTAAAACTGTCCTCCATTTTACGAATAGTATTTCATCATATTAAAATGTGCAGTGTTGGGTTTTTGTTGGTCACAATAGATTAAAGCCAGGGCTTTTGAAAGGTATCAATATTTTATTGTCTTCTTGGTGGGAACTGTGTTTATGGGTTGCTAAGCAACCAAAGCACAGTAGAGAAAATAGGAACTATTACGAATAGGTCTGGAGTTATACCAAATAAAGTACTTTTAAATATAGGAAATACAGTCTATACCTTTAAATATTTGACCACACTGATTTTAATTAAAATCTGAGCAGTTTAGCAACCAAGAGAAGTTCTTTAGCAACCATTTGCAAACTTTGAGATATATTTTGGCAATTGGAGTAATATTCCACTGTTTGTTATGAAAAACATTCCTTATTACCAAAAAATAGCATCTAGACTTAATACTTGCAAAAATGTGACTGTTAATTCCATGGAAACCAATAAAGTACCTTAGCAACAGTCAATTCGTTTGACATTTAGACATTACCCAGTACTTTTTCTACCTGTATGTAAATGTTCCACAAACTGACAAATATTTTGCTAATTGACTATTTTGCTGCTACATTAGTTTTGGCTCGCACAGATCTTTAACTAACGAGTGTCTTTCTTAGTTTTGTATAAAAACTTTGATGATCATGATGATTTGGGAAATTGTGCCTTTTCACAACATTTGAATAACAAAATAAATTATTACTAAAAGGAAAATGTGAACTGAAAAAAAATGACACTCATTCATCAAAATCTGCTTGGCATTTATTCTATATCTTTTTTTAATTTGGAAAGAATTTACAAAATTAATTTACGTACCAATTAACTTTATCATCACTGAGAGAGCTGAGTTGTGGCATCAGGACAATTCTTCATGAAGAATGCAGTAATTTCTGACAAGTAAACTGTGGGAAATTGTGTAATTGAGTCTTTCTCCGCTGACCAGCCATCACAAACTGTAAAAGGGTCTCAATTGCACATGTGCAATGTATCAAATTCTGGAATTGAACCACCTTCAACTTTCAACATTTGTAGTAGGGTAAACAGTTGCCTTCAACGTTTCACTACTTTTTAATTGGATAGGCATATTCATATTGTTGGCAGCCATACACAATACAGCAAGTTCAGATTTACCCCCTTCCTTACTCAAACCACGTTTTGTAGAAACGATTTCAAGGCATCTGCTTTCCAGCCTAAATTAGCATCAGCATAATAAACATCCATTTCAATGGCCAGCGGTTATCGTAAAAATATGTAAAAAATATAGCAAATTGTGTAAAAGACGTAAAAAGTGAATATCATCGAACCAGGTGTTGTTTAAACAGCTGTAATCTTCTCGTTACCACAGACGCATAATGGAAACCGGAAGTATTTTACTCCGATTATGCGCGCGCCGTTAATAAGGGAGATAACTACCTCTAAGGATTGCGGATACGTCTATTAGTAAATCAAACACCAATTATGCCCACACTTCTTTATTAGATTTGGGTTTTAAAATATTCCACTTGCCAATTAGAACGAGATTCTCGAATTTGACTCTAGGTATAACATGCTTATATTAGGGGAAGCAACTATGGTTCAGGGTTAGCAATTTCCAGTGAAAACCAACCCAATGCAAAATATTTTCTCTTGATCTTCCATCCATACTGCGGTTTAGATTCTCTCTTATTTAAATAGATGCTGTCTTGTGTAGTGTTGATGTCGTTTACAGCTTTTGTTTGCTTTGATTTTGCCTTTAGATTAAACGAAGGAGAAGATTTGGATCCAGCTAAACATAGTAAAAGCGGTCTCATAAGGTATGCGCCTGTCCCAATTAAGGGCTCGTTGCCATTGGGTTGTCTTTGTATCGTTTTATTTAGAACTCGTGTCTGTTTGTTAGTTTATCTTTAAAGAATATCCAATTATGAAGTTTTCCAATTATATGTGAAACCGTTTATCATGACAGTGCCCAGTGCAGAGGGATACAAGTCTTTCATGTTAGTGTTAAAAAGATTCAGTAAATCCCATAAATGTTTAACCAAAAAAAGTTATGAAATTTTCTAGAAAAGTGGAGGAAAAATTGACTGCTTAAATATTGAGGTATATATATTCCTGTATATATTTAGAAGTTAAAACAACTAGTGGAAAGTAGAAATTCAGCTAAAGTGTTTCTACTAATTAATCAATCCCAATCTTAGGTACAACTTTTATTGGTATTTTTCCACGAATATGACTTAAACATTTATAGGGTTTCGAAAATATGCAAAAAAATTTTGACTTATCTTTTAATCTATTCGCATGATTTTTAAATGAAATGGTGCTTGGTATAAAATACAAAATTACCAATGTTAAATTAATATGGAAAATTTTGGTATGCTATATGTACATTTCAAGGAGTAACCTCTCATCAGTAGCATTAGAACCAAACATAGGATCAAAGATTCAAATATAGCAAAAGAAACACTCAAATCCAAACAAATCTAAATGGGAAGCTAAATCCGAAGGCAGGGGCAACTACTAAGTTATGTTAATATCAGGCTATTGATGACACTAATTGCAGGAATATTTTACGCTGTCTGTTTTACCCAAGATAAATTGTTGTTCTTCCGTGTATGGTTATATAAATGTTAAACTTGCCTCGATGTTGGGATGGTTCGGAAAGAGCAAGACATGTAAAACCCATTTATCATGTGCCTGTCAAAAGTCAGTTGTCGAGGACATTGTTTGGTTTTCACACTGTCTTTTTGTATTGATTTGTATAACATTGGGGGATTTTGAAATTTACGTTTGCACGTTTTATTTATTTGGGCGCGCTAGAGCTCGACATAAGAAGTAGTGGGATTTTACCTTTGTTGAAGTCCTTATGATCCGTCATGGAATCCTTATACTCTAATCCGGGTTAACGTTAATCCGAGAAGTGGTCGACTTATTATTGTATTACCGGTAACAGGTCCATACTAAATTCAAAACATAGAATTTTAGGTGGGACAATTTAAACCTTGGATGTATCAACAATTCTCTGTTTCTGGTGAAGATGGGATATGAACTCCCAAACTCCGGACAGTGATCGTTTCCGTTCCGTAACTACGCTCATCACTCCATCAATCACTGCCGCCAGCTTTTGAGATTTGTTTCAAAATCAGGAACGTTTCCTACGCAAACCGACTTTCATAATTACCTTGGCTACCACTTCAAAACACCTCAACATCTTTTGACTTCTGTTAGTTTTTATGAAATTTGTTTGAATTATCCAGAAATATTAGCGGTCGGATCACAGATTATTTCATTAGAGTTCGCATATCTCATGGTGAAACAAGGCCCGTCAAAGGACGTGTAGAACACCAAATGTTTGCAACCGATATAAGACAATTTAATTTAAAAATGACAAGACAATAGTTTCAGACGTTTTCTTGGCATATGGGAATCATTATCAGTTACTTTAAAATAAATGATCAGCGTCATTTGACGTCAAATACTACTGTTCTAAAACTTTATCAGACATTTCTGTTTCAGTTGCTAGTTGGTAGCTAATATATAATACCTCTTTATGTCTGACCTGTCACAGTCCAAATAATATTTGAAATATGGCAACGCAACCAATCATCTTTTTGTGTGTTGGCCAAGGGGGGGGGGGGGGGTTATTACTGTTTTATCGATACATGATATGGTAATGAATCTAAACTAGAGCAAAATTTTTTAATTCACCAACAAAAACAAGAGTATGACCTCATTGCTTGCACCATGCTGTATACATTCATGACATTCACATGCAGTTTTATGTTCAGTTATAATTAAACTTTTTGCTCTGAAGTTGCACAAAAACAAAATTATTTTCAATTGTTTTGAAATGTCAACCGATAGTATTAAAGAAACTATTAATCAAGCATTTGACAAAAAAAATAAGACATGACCACAAAGATAATTAAATTATTGGTGCCTTGTATTAGTAAAATTGGATTTCCTTATGCCCTATAGCATGTATACATTCTCAATAAACTTTTTTACTTGTGGTTAAACTCATGATCATCTTACATGTACATTTAATGTGATTGAAAAATCTATGTATGTAGATGATATGCTGCTCATACAGCCACTTTAGAATTTTTAGGCTAAATTGTTGCAAAAATTAAACATTTTTTCTGAATAAACTTTAAAAATGTCAAATCTTGGGGATTATCATACTATTAAACCTTCATTGATCTTTTTAGAATAAAATAATTTGAAGGTTTAAAACTTGTTTTCATTTTCATATACCAGGTAAAGTGTTTATGTTACTCTAGTTTTAAAATCCATAAAATAAAACATGTAAAAAAGATTTTTTGAAGTTTTGAAACAGTGCTTGTAGTTATACACAGTTTACAGCTGTTAACAAGACTAAATGTTTTACTTCTAAACTATTAGTACCTATCAGTTTGACTTCATACAGAGCCTTCTACAGAGATCAGAGAAAAATGTTGGCTCAATTTTTTGGTTTCACGTTCCGCTATATAGATGATGTCCTTTCACTGAATAACTCTAAATTTGGTGACTATGTTGACCTCA
>JAULBM010288186.1:0-10709 GCA_032357055.1 Geukensia granosissima | reverse complement strand
GCTCTGTTTACCTGTACTCACATAAGACTATCTGTGTAGTACCTTTATTATTAAAGTCCATCTTATTAGTTGTACAGCTCTGTCTCAATAGCTGTGCCACTCTGACTGTTTACCTGTACTCACCTAAGACTATCTGTGTAGTATCTTTATTATTAAAGTCCATCTTATTAGTTGTACAGCTCTGTCTCAATAGCTGTGCCGCTCTGTTTACCTGTACTCACCTAAGACTATCTGTGTAGTACCTTTATTATTAAAGTCCATCTTATTAGTTGTACAGCTCTGTCTCAATAGCTGTGCTGCTCTGTTTACCTGTACTCATCTAAGACTATCTGTGTAGTACCTTTATTATTTAAGTCCATCTTATTAGTTGTACAGCTCTGTCTCAATAGCTGTGCCACTCTGTTTACCTGTACTCGCCTAAGACTATCTGTGTAGTACCTTTATTATTAAAGTCCATCTTATTAGTTGTACAGCTCTGTCTCAATAGCTGTACCGCTCTGTTTACCTGTACTCATCTAAGACTATCTGTGTAGTACCTTTATTATTTAAGTCCATCTTATTAGTTATACAGCTCTGTCTCAATAGCTGTGCCGCTCTGTTTACCTGTACTCATCTAAGACTATCTGTGTAGTACCTTTATTACTAAAGTCCATCTGATTAGTTGTACAGCTGTCTCAATAGCTGTGCCACTCTGACTGTTTACCTGTACTCATCTAAGACTATCTGTGTAGTACCTTTATTATTAAAGTCCATCTTATTAGTTGTACAGCTCTGCCTCAATAGCTGTGCCACTCTGACTGTTTACCTGTACTCACCTAAGACTATCTGTGTAGTATCTTTATTATTGAAGTCCATCTGATTAGTTGTACAGCTCTGTCTCAATACCTGTGTCACTCTGACTGTTTACCTGTACTCACCTAAGACTATCTGTGTAGTATCTTTAATATTAAAGTCCATCTTATTAGTTGTACAGCTCTGTCTCAATAGCTGTGCCACTCTGACTGTTTACCTGTACTCATCTAAGACTATCTGTGTAGTACCTTTATTTTTAAAGTCCATCTTATTAGTTGTACAGCTCTGTCTCAAAAGCTGTGCCGCTCTGTTTACCTGTACTCACATAAGACTATCTGTGTAGTACCTTTATTATTAAAGTCCATCTTATTAGTTGTACAGATCTGTCTCAATAGCTGTGCCACTCTGACTGGTTACCTGTACTCACCTAAGACTATCTGTGTAGTATCTTTATTTTAAAGTCTGTCTCAATAGTTGTGCCACTCTGTTTACCTGTACTCACCTAAGACTATCTGTGTAGTAATCTTTATTATTAGGTTCTGTTTCTAGGAATAGTTGTACAGCTCTGTCTGTTTGTCCCAACATCACATAACTCTCTGCACAATTTTTAGTATGGTCATAGGTTGCTCTCTTACTATCATGTAAAGCCACTCTGTCAAGCTGATATTTCTATAAATATAAAACCAAACAATTCCTTGATAATCTTCTGGAGATATGGTTAGGAGGTGTTAATATATTTTCGTCTTTCCTTTTGTCTATATCTGTCGTCTGGGGCAGACAAGCTTGTTATATTCTATTGGGATAGCATGTGCACTGATGTGGCATTGTTAAAAGGAGACCATCCAATTTTTTCCAATTGATTATCATTTAATGCAAGGAATTTTATAGTAAATCTTACTAATTCAATTATGTATGTGATAAATGCTGTAAAAGTAGTTATATCTGTCATATGTCGAATCTGATTAAAATAAGATCTTATTCACTACCTTCTCAAACCAAGATCCGTGGGATTTTTCATAATGGTTGATTGATTGATGTTTAACGTCCAGTGGAAAATATTTCATGCATATTCAGGACAAAAACAAGTTAAACAATAAATCAACAAGCAAGGGACCGGTAAGGGAGGGACTTTTAGACTGCCTCTGGAAAAATTGCTGGTTGGATAGGAGTGGATATTTTAGCCTTGTAACTGGCTGCCTACTGACCACTCAAAATGAGCTGTTACAAGGGATCTTTCACGTGCTCAAGACATGGCATTTCCTAAACACGGGGCGTCTTTAACATCTCCCTCTTGACAGATTGTGAATTTATACATCCCCCACAATCAGGGACGCCCCTTTTAGAGGACTAGTGCTTCCAGAACGAAGATACTTAGTGCCTATTCTTTCCCCAGCACAGCCTTCGAGAAGGGGAGTTCAAGTATTTATACATCCCGCTCGAACTAACGGAAGCCCCTTTAGCAGGGGTTTCTACCTGCAGGCGGAGACACCAAACAACCTATTTCTATACCCAGGCCGACCTCAGGGGTAATTTTGAATTGGTAGTGTACTTTTAACAATAGGTAATTAAATTATAAATGTATAAAAATTATAAAATTTATAATTAAGAATGAAATTCTAAATAAAATGTCATTTTGACATGTACATATATGAACTAAATTTGTTGATAATTTTGAAAGTCAAAAATATTTGTACGATTGGGGTTTAATATCACTTTCAACAATATTTCAATCATATCACAGCAGTCAGTTTTACTGGTGGAGGGAAGCCAGAGTACCCAGAGAGAACCATAGATCTTAGGCAGGTAAATGGCAAACCTTATTGCATGTGATGTGAGTCTTTTTTGGAAGTCTAAAATGTTAATCAGAGCAATTTTAGGCAAATTTTCCTTCAAGTGTATATTTAATGATTTTTTTAATAATCAAGAAATATTTCAGCCATAAATATGCGAGGAAAACGAGCTATTTATTGTAGAAGTATGGTTAATATATGTGTTTTTTATTTCATCCTATTCCATTCAAAATATTTTGTCAATATTAAAAGGCTGAGGATATCTCACAAGAGTCGTACAAATATGACAGATATTGTTGGTGAAGAAACCACTCTGAGAAGGAGCATACCTTAATCTTCGCCCACTTTCTAGCAGTCTCATATTATGTAACTGTCAGTTTTTTTCACAGAAGAATGCCCAGCGAGAACAACACTGTCTCCTACATTTTATATCTATAAACAATTCGGAAATTGGCTTGTCATTTAACATAAAACCTTTTGTTTTGGAAGGGGTTAGTTTAGAGCTTTTCATGAGAAGAGGGTTCCATCTTTAGAGCTTTGGGGAAAACCCTAGACCTTAAACTTTTAGTCATGCTTGGCAAGATGTGTGGTCTACTCAAATATTTACTTCACATTTTTCCATTCCTATAATTCAACCTAATCATTTATGTTGTGTGTCTTTTGAGGCATAATATTTGTCAAAATCAATATACCAGTGCACACAAATTTTGAAGGGAAATTTCAGGTTTGACTTGATTTATCTGGAGACTGCACGAATTAAAAAATAAATTTACTTCAGCTAAGGCCTCCTGTACACCAACTTATTCTTGTGATGAATTTTTTACCCAACATTTTCACGGGAAACCAGATATTTGCTGGAAAATAAATTTACTAATTAAAAGGGTAACTTTGCTATGTCATATGCCTATATTTAACTTGAAAGTTCATGATAATTCTTTCAAGATTTTTCTGTCATTGCAGAAATAGAAAATAAAAGTGGGTTTGAATAAGTTTACCCCTTTGAGTACTTGAGTATTTTTAGTGTTGTAAATTGACGGCATAAACTTGCACCTAATTGTTAATAGACAAAGATTATATATTTCAAGTAAAACTGGAATTCCCCCTCCCCCTCGACAAATGAAATCTTGAACTCTGACTTGAATCAATAACAACAGTTTAACAAAACTAAACATTTTACAATAATTCAGGCATTATCTTTTCTATAATATGTGTTACAGCTTTATCAATAGAAAAATTGAAATTGATGATTGATCAACAAAAAAAATGTTATTTGGACAATGAACTCCCTATTGTGCATTTTAGTTCTTTTTTTTTTCAATATTGCAGTTATTCAGCTCCATCATCATGATCATAATTGTGCAGTTTTTTTTATAAAAGGAGAACAACAAAAGATGTTTTGTACTGAAATCAAATATGAAACATGTGGAATTGTTTTGACAGCAAAAAGACAATTGTATTGAGAGGTTTTAAATCAAAGTCATTACAACTTTTTTTTCATTTCAATCTTCCTGCTCAGTTCAATTTTCTTTGTGACATTGTTCAATTACATTTGAAAACTGAAAGACTTTGAATGGAAAAGTCTAAAAATCATGAAAATTGCCACTTAACATATGAAATTTACACCAAATTCAACTCCTTGAGGCTTGGTTGACTCAAGGTGAAGTATCTACGCATCTGGACACCAGCAGTTTCATGGTGATACGAAATTGAATTTGAAACTTTAGATGGTTTGAATAATTCATTTTGCCAGAATGTTTAAAGACAATTTCTTCTTCGCATTTAAACAGCAGGATTCTACATGTTTCTTAAGTTTTTTAAAGTAAAAACATTCAGCATACTTCACTACAATCAATAAGAAGACAGGATTTATTTGCTGTAAGGGGTGTCAAAATTATAAATTGTTAAAAAGTTTAAAAAATTTAAGGCCAAAAAAAAAACTCTTTATTAGTTTAAAACATAAATCCATTTCCTATGAACAGCCTTTAATTTGTAACTTAAATGGAAATTTTCCCACTTAAACAATAGCTTTCAACATTTTTGCAAAAAAAAAATTAAATCTCTTAAAAAAATAAAATCTTTAAATGAACTTGTTTGACAACAGTGTCCAAGATTAGGAAGAGGGTTCACTTGATGAATCTTTTGGAGAATTGTTAAAAGAACTTGTTTGGCCACACTGTCCCAGTTTAAGGAGAGGATTTAGGGCTAACAAACATGTTTAACCCCACCTCATACTTTGTGTGCCTGTCCCAAGCCAGGAACTTGCAGGCTAGTGGATGTTGATTTTAGGTTTAATAGTTTATTGTTTTACATAATATACTTACTTAGCCCATTTCTGTTACATTTGTACATCATCACATTTAATTTTAGGGACTTTTTTAACAGCTTGTCTTACAGTTTGGATAGCTGTCCATTATCGATGGCCTTTAGACAGCCTGTAGAGATATTTGTAATTTGTATGTTTTGGATGGTTGTCTAATAGACTATCAATATAATTATTTAAAGAAAATAAAATATAAAATTAATTTTTTCATTAGCTGTACACATAATTTTAGAATCATTTCCCTTTTTAAAAAGTATTAGATTAGAGCTTTCAAACATTTTTTCAAATGACAAGATAAATAAGGGTCGTTCCAAATAAAAAAACCCACCTACAATGAACATGTACATGTAAGGAATCCTGAGAAGGCACTAAAACAACAACCCATAATAGCCTAACAGAGTACAGTCAGGTATATCAAAATGTCTATGCTTAAATTTATATTGCATTTTAGTAATTAATATCACAAACCATGCCATGATAGTGGCTACTGTAAAGCAGCTTTCCTAGCTGCAAAAAATGTTTACATGGAACAGATTTACAATGTAATTCAGTCAAATGAATTTTTTTCAAAAATTGAATAAAATAATAATAACAGGTCTTATTAGGCATGTTCAGAGAGAGTGGTAAGGTGCTGTTTTGCTACTAAAAGCCCTTACTGAAATGAACCTAATAAAACTCCATCAAAATTAGACATCTTCCTATACAATGTATTACCCCTTTGACCACATTCAACCACGTTTTCCTTAAAGTTCTTCACAGTCCTTCAGAATCTGGAATTGCTGCTATGACAATTGTCAATATAATTTTAAAACTCCAACATGTTAAATGTGCAAAAACAGAACAAAGTGTTATATATACCAATTTTTATCGAAAGTAAAAAAAACACATAAATTTTTTTAAGTTATAGATAATACATCATTATTTTGAGCAGCATGTTAATTAAAATCCATAAAATCTAACAAAGTTAAACTTTCAGGTCATGAATCCAAAAAAAATTCAATTCCACTAAAAACTGAGGTGCTTCTCAAGTGCAGCATGATTCTACTGCAGCAATTTTACCTATGAAAGGTGAACAAATGAACCTTGGTCTAAGTGTGGACAGAGTATTTTGCTTGACAAAGTAATATGACTGGATCTGTAATAATTTTGACCCCAATTATCATTAAAACTGGTTTAATTTTTGTAGCATTTTTCATAAGGAACCCTGATCAAAATCTGTTAAAAAATAAAATAAAAACCCCATCAATAATGATACTGAATTTTTCCCACTTTGACCATTTCAGCTCAAAAACAGTAAGACATAGAGAAAATCAGTTGACATACTCCTGAAATCTCTCATTAAATTTTTCCCACTTTGACCTTTTCAGCTCAAAAACAGTAAGAAATAGCGAAAATCAGTTGACATACTCCTGAAATCTCTCATTAAAGCTAATGAGAGATTTCAGGAGTATGTCAACTGATTTTCTCTATCTCTTACGGTTTTTGATTTGATGAAAAATAGAAATTTCCCATGTCCAGAAAAATTGTATTTTTAAACCCTTTGACCCCTTTTATACAAAATATGGTATATTCTACATAAAAATGCTTGGAGTAACTTTAGTTGCATTTTTAATAATTATAAGGAATTATTTTTTTTTTAAATGGACTGAGAAATAAACTAGAGACTCAGAGGACTGTATCGCTCACCTGCTAAGATGTCATTTTATTTGGACCTACATCTCAAATTTGGTCCTCCATTTCCAAAAAATATGTTTACACAGACAATGCTGTTTGGTATGTAAACAACTGTTTTCCGGTAAACTACACTGTAAATTGTGAACGTTATGTTTGGTTTGTAAACAAATGTTTTGGCAATTACAACATTGTCAGGCAGTGCTATGTTTTGTCTGTAAATTATGTTTTGGCAGTTAAGTACATTGAATGTCAGGAAATTTTAACTTTTTGGATTTTACTGTTGACAGTTGTAGATATCATAGAAATTGACCTGATAATAAAATATTGTTTGCATTTCTCAGCAAGTAAGACATTAATAAAATATTGTTTGCATTTCTCAGCAAGTAAGACATTAAAATTATCATTTAATATTATTAAATTGTAATAACATAAGGAAGTTTTTTGTAAGTTAATGAGAATATCATTTTGATGCAACTTTTACTTATGTTGATGAAGCACAAGATGTACAGTTGTTGGTCATACATATTCGTGCATAAAAAATGGCCGACATTGTGAAAAATGTCAATATTTATTGCTGTACCAAACAACAAATATCTGTTTGATTGTAATAAATTTTACCCTGGAACAGGATATCATGTTTAAGTTTCTGTCTACACCCTTTTTGTTTGGGTAAGTTCCCTTTTTGTTGGCAAATATCGTCTGCTTTCGTCATGGCACCCAAAGGGAAAGAATTGACCCCAGACGTTAAAAATATGATTGTTGACATGTATGATCAAGGTTTTTCTGGAAAAAAGATTGGTCAGATATTGCACATTAAACCGAGGACTGTTCAAAATTTTTTGCAGTGCTATCGTGACTGCGGTACCATTTTAAATACTCCCCGGGAAAAGAGGGTTCTTGTGCGCATTATAAAAAACAATCGCCGATGTGCTTTAAAGGACATAACAGCAAAATTTAACAACAGTTCTACATTGAATTATTCATCTAGATCCATCAGACGACAACTTTTTGAATCTGGCTTCAAACAACGGCCTGTGTCCAAGAAAATCATGATAGGTCCATTCAACAGGGAAAGGCGGCTTCGTTATTGTCAGTCAAAAATGCACTGGACTGTGGAAAATGACTGGGCTAAAATAATTTTTAGTAATGAGACAAAAATTGAAATTGGTAGTAATAAAAAAATTTGAGTCTGGCGCAAGAGGGATAAACGTCTTAATCCAGATTGTGTTGGGGTTGTCCCAAAGAAGGGTAAAAAAGTCGTGCTTTCGACAATGTTTTGGGGTGTATCTCCTACTTTGGAGTTGGAACCCTTACTCAAGTAGATGGAAACATAAACAGTGAAAAATATATTTCTATTCTGGACAATAATTTATGGCCTGTTGTGACTAGACATTTCACTAACAGTGCCTGGACTTTACAAGAAGATAACGCTCCGTGTCATGTCTCTCGGCGAACTTCCCAGTGGCAAACTGAAAACAATATTCCTACACTTAGTTGGCCTTCTCAGAGCCCTGATCTAAATATTATTGAAAATGTTTGGAATAAAAATTAAAAAATTGTCTGGATAGGCGAATTTCTAAGTCAAAAACAAGGATGATTTGTATAGAATTGTGAATGAAATTTGGACCGGACTTTCATTGGAATACATTCGGACTCTTTATCACAGTTTACCAAGAAGGATACGTTCTGTAGTTAGATAAAGTGGTCAAATTACCAAATACTCAGAGAATAAGGTAAGTCTTAGTTTATTTTGTTCGGAAAGTCCAAGAAAAATGTTAACAACATATGACAGTTTGTTGTGACGTCGGCCATTGGGCGCCAATATATATGGCCAACTACTGCAGGTTTATAGTGATCAAATATATCAAATGAATGTCCCCAAACTCTGGTTTTCATTTAAGATGCCTGATTGCAATGATGAACATTTTCATGTAATGTGTAATGTAATGCATTACATCAACAAATTTGAGCAATGTTAATGGTAAATTAATGCTCAAATTTGCAAAGTAATGGTAATGTATTATGTAATGCATTAAATTACTTTTTCATGTAATTGACCCTGAAAACATTTAAGAGGAAACACACAACCTTCAATAATGCCATCCATCAATTAAACATGATAAATGCACATGTTTCTATATTTCTAGTTTAGTTCCACATGGTCAAGTCATTTTAGCTAATGAGAGTTTCTATTTATTCAGACTAAATGAAGAAATATAAAGGATCTCTAATAAATGCTTCATGTCAAATTTCTGTTCATTTGTCTTAACAATTTCCGAGAAAAAGCTTTTTCTGTATCAGCCAATCAGAATCAAGAATCCTCAATGATGTCCATGTTTGATAACTGATTGGGACAAAATGAGGGAACTTTAAAACAGACCTCTCATAGATGCTTCCTGTCAAATATCAGTTCATTTGGATAAGCAGTTTTGAGAGGAGAAGTTTTTTCTATATCAGCCCATCATAAACAAGAATTGTCAATAGTGGCCATGTTTGATGACAAAATGAGTCCAATTTCACAATGGACCTCTCATGAATGCTTCCTGTAAAATATCAGTTAATTGGGCCTGGTAGCTTTAGAGAAAAGTTTTTTTTCTTTATAAACCAATCAGAAAGAAGAATCACAAATTGCAGCCATGTTTGATAAAATATTGGAAAAAAATGAGAAATTTTTTATAAAGGACCTCTCATAGATACTTCATGTCAAATATCAATTCATTTTCGTTTTACAAAAGACTTGTTTCTTGCAATGGTCGAGGAACACATGAAAAGTTCCTGATGTATCCTGTTTGGACTATTTTTTATATTCCTGGGACAATTATGCAAAAAAAAAAGTATGAACAGCACAACCAACATAAAGAAATGTAACCTACCTATATTTTATGAAATTTTATTGTAAACAGAAGCGGTAACCAAGTAATCCTACGTTTCCTCCACCCAGCTTGTGTTGTTTATACAAATGAGGTTGATGATTTATTGTGACGTTACGGATTACTATTTCACGGATTTTTTGTTGTGTATTTGACTAGAAAGAACTTTTTGATGCATTCAAGATTATACTTCAATAATAAAAGCGAAAACTTGGTGCTGTATATTCCTAAATACTAATTTAGAATAGACTATTTTACTGCATATTATTGACCCAAAGGAGTATCTGCGGATAAATACCTTGACTTGCACATTATTTCCCCCACATAGTTAGGAGAATTTGAACAAAAGCTTGATAATTTAAGAATTTTATAAAAACTGAATGATGATAATTAGTTATCAGAATTTTGAAAGCTGAGATATTCTAAAATATCATCCAACTCTCCAGAATATGAATATTTGGGCTAGGCTCACTCACCTCAAAGATTCATATTCTGGCTCATAGGATGATATTTTACAATATCTAGCTGTCAAAATCCCAATAACATATACTGATACACAGGTATTGTATTGATATATTAAGACAGGATTTTTCATTTGCAATAATCATCCCTATACATGTGTAAGGACATTGGTTTTGATATAAGACAAAAAAAATTGTGCAACAGGCTGAAAAAAAATACGGTCAGTAGTTCAAGTTTTCTTTTGCTTTTTAGTGCAATTGTGCTTATTTTTTGTGTTTAACTGTTTTAAATAGCCTATTCTACCCTGATAGAGACTTGCATCAACAAAGTTACATATTTGAAAAAAGATTTTTCCCTCAATAAATTTAGATTGCTTAACAAAATAGAACAAAAATTTCCAGAATTTTGTCCTAAAAAATGTTAGGGTCAGGAGCAAAAAAATAGGATCATTCAGGTCAATGTAAACAAACATATTTTTTTTCACCTTGATATGTGATATTAAATCAAATATTAAATACTCCTGTTGTAATTATAAATGCTGCAACAAATATTAACTTTGAAAAATGCCAATTTTGAAACTCAGCTGTTACACTTACCATGAATCAGATGGACACACATGTTCTAGGAAGTGTTCCATGTGTATATGCCAAATTAGTGAGAACCTTGACTAGAAACATAAAGGAGAATAAGTGACATTGTTCTGTGGATGTTATCCTATGATGTAAAAATAGGAGATGTGGCATGATTGTCCATGAGACAGCCACCCACCAAGTGACAGTAGAATTTTTACTTCTACAGGTC
>JAULBM010288175.1:0-15990 GCA_032357055.1 Geukensia granosissima | reverse complement strand
ATGCTAAGATTGCTGAAAACTACTGTTTTAAAATTGTTCTCAAATAGTAGATGGAAAATTCTATGTAATAAGAAAGAGTTGTCTTCCCTTTTGACAGTTTTCAATTATTATTTTCAAGAAAAAAGGAAAAGACAAATTAAAAATGTCTGTGTCTATAATTTTGATAGATATACTTTATAGTTAAATTTTATGAAAAAAATATCAAGGGATGGCATTTCTTTCTAATGTTTGCAAATTTAAGAGAGAAATTCTACCAGATTTTACTACCTTATACTCATGCTCACTGGGAATTTGCTATGAAACAGTGTTGAATATATAATAATGCAAAATTTTCCTCCAATTCGAACAATGTAGTTATAGGATATTCATTGTTTATATGCGGAAAGATTAAAAAATAAAAGGTCACATTGCCGTTGTACAAGGATTTCCCTTTTTCAACTGACGAGCGGAGAAGGTTCGAACTAACAGAAAAAACTTAAAAACAAAAGAAATGAAATATGAAGACAATAAATTGAATAAATGTATATTTAATCCTCCTCTTGAATTTAAATTATATAGTCAATATTGTCGACTCTTTACGTCACAATTGTAATTTGTGGAGATGACATGTGATTTTACGCGTGAAAATGAACAGATTTTGCAACTAATTACCCCCAGTTAACATTGTTAAATTTTCTGTAAATGCGCTATACCCCATTAGAATGCTTAGTACAGAGGTGTTTGATAGTACATTTCACGCATTTTTTCTCGTTGAATGGCATTTAAAAATGTATATATCATGCAGGATAATATACTTGTTTCCCTAATAGTAGTGTATGTCTGGATTGAATGACTATGTTTTATCTCATTTATAAAAGACGCTGGGACAAGATATATCCAAATGCTCTACACAACATTTGGTATGAAAAATCTGTAACAAATTGATCCCTTCTTTATCAAATGAAACTCGCGTGAACAGGTGGATTATTCGCAAACTGCCTTCAATTTGTAAAAGCTAGTGTTCAATTAACTGTTGTGATAGAAACCACATAAACACAGAAAAATGTTTCAAAATTACTCACCTGCAATAATCCCGGGTTTCATTTTTAGAATAAACTTGCATACTTCTCTTAGACTTCCAATAGAAATAAAACTATCACCACCCGCATTTTATGTAGTAAACGAGATATCATAAATAGATTATATTATTAAACTCATCATAGAGGTATGTTGATTAGGGGTGATTTTCTAAACTGTCATGACCTTAGTTACTTATCATTGACGTTCTATGTAAGAGGAAGTCAATCTACCTCCCGTCTCTTATTATATTAAAAAATGTATTTTGTACATACACTCTTTTTCCTACTCCTACCCCAAAAGGGGTTGTTTGGTTTATCTGCCTGCAGGTACATGTCTAATGCATGTCAATGGGCCGTCTGTTGGTTTGACCGGATGTATTAATACTTGACCATCCGACAGTATCGTTATGAAGTTAAGACATTTGATAATTTGCTCGATTTCTCAACCAGAAGATAAAACTTTGTAAAGAAAGGGGCGTACGTTAATTTGGTGGTATATAAATATTCTTAAATTACGTCTCGAATTGGAACGTTATTGCCGTCCACCCTGTTTGGAGCTCGAAAATGTCACGCTCTCAGCACGTTAAGGATTCCTGTGCAACAGAAATGAGGGTTCGAAATTTTGCAGTTTCTCAGGCTTTATTTTCCGTCCCTATATTCAAAGATTGCATCGCAAGTGATAAGATTTGTCAGTTACCTGCCCAAGGTCGGAGGTTCTCTCCGGGTACTCCGGTTTCCTCCACCAGTAAAACTGACCGCCGCGATATGACTGAAATATTGTTGAAAGTGGCGTTAATCCCCATTAAAACAAACAATATAAATTCGGAATCGTGCTTTACATGCAGTAAAATGGCTTTTGAATATTTTTCATAACGTATATGAGATGTTTTCCTCGTCTTTCTTGTATATATTCCATATTCTTTCGTTTAAATGGGTAACTTTTTTGTTATTTCGCAGAAATCGGTGTGATGAATGCTTCTTCACACGAGTACAAGAAAATAAGACAGTAATAGTGTATAATTTTCGCCCATTGCTAGGAACCTCGTCCACAAATTCTGCAAAGTTGTTGTCGATCAGAAAATCCAGGATTATTAAGAATATCAACATTACTGTTTTTTTTTAAAACCAGATAGTTCTCCGACGACAAAGTAAGTTATCTTTTTATTTAGAACCCAATATTTCCCTTAATTTGTTCCACCTCGTCCACAAATTCTGCAAATTGTTGTCGATCAGAAAATCAAGGATATCAAGAATTTCAACATTACTGTTTTATTTGAATACAATATAAGCAGATACTAGTAGTTCTCTGACAAAGTAAGTTATCTTTTTATTTAGAACAAAGTATTTTTGTGGTTGTTTCACCGATAGCTTCATTTAATTTACCTTGCTATTAATTGAAAGCGTTAAATACATTTTTGACACTTTGTAGACCATTACAAGAATGTTTTTAGAATCTAACATATTACTTGTAATTTTTTCCTTTTTTGTTCTTAGTTAATGTGTGCATGTAATGCGTGAACAGATAAGATGTTTTTCGTTAAGGATGTTTGCTGCTGTGATAAAGAATAAATAGGTTTTCAAAAGCTTATGATTATTTTTTATAAACATCCATACCTGAACAAAATATGCAGAATAAATCTGGGAAAATGGTTTCTTTGGTTTTCCATAGGTTCTTTAGTAGTTTTATCAATTAAAACCCATGGAAAAATAACAAGGACTTCATAAAATCTTCTAAAATTGAATTGTACAATGTGTTTGTTGAAATAATGAAAGGATTGATTGATTTATTGTTTGTTGCTTAACGTCAAGTGGCAAATATTTCATGGGTAATCAGGACGAGAACAAGTTCAACAATTTTCAATATCGAAAAAGGGATGGGATGGGTCACAACAGACAACAGGGCAACGGTTTTTGACTTCCACTGGAAAAGGGAGTGATGAGTAAAGACATAAAATTTAGCCTTTTGTAGCGGCATAAACCTACTCTTTTTCGAAAACTATAAAAAGGGGCTTTACGTGCAAGGAGCGTGGCACTGTATTATACCCTGGCAACCCCCAAACGAAAGGCTCTGTGGGTCGAGCCCTGAAGACCACTACGGTGCCCAGAAATTATGAAAAGAAAAGTGCGAGACCATTGGCAAAAATATTAATGCCATGGAATGGATAAATCCGGAGAAGTTAGTGAATAAGACAAAAATTGCTGTACTTGAGCAGGGACATCCTTAACTTATTAACTTATCAATAACTTTAACTTATCCATTGCTTATTCCTCATTTGTGTTGTTGTTATTTTTTATACCACAATAGCGCTCTAAATTATCAGAAATCTAGCAGAGAAAAATTTAAAATTCACCAGTATTTTTTTTAAACTACACTGAAAATGACATATCCGCGTTATTATACAGAGAAGTATTATGTTTTAAACGAAACACTGAGATTCACCATTAAGTGTCAAAACCAACTGTTTAACTTAACGTCAACAACATCTCAAATATCCGAAACATTTTAGAAATCCTACCTGATGACACGGACATGTGTGAAAACTGAACCTGTCCTTGCACAATCCCATAGATTACATTACTGACATAATTTGGATAGTCTGGAACAGGACCAAATGTAATGTTGGGATAAAATGACGCTTCCAACATCAACTCAATAATGTTGAAATCTTCCTGATTACACCACGTGATATTGTTTGCTGGTTGAACTGTATAGGAATATATTTCACTGTCTGTAGACGTATCTACGTATGTTATTGTGGCATTGTGGTTGTGCAGGGTTGGCATATACTGGGCGGCAACTAAAACAGACAAGTGTGAGTTTCACTATTTTATTAATTAATAACATAATGTATAAACAATATTCTAAACAATTAATATAATATGGATAACATTCGATGTATACAATATAAATCTTACATATTAACATTGAAATATAATTACATAAAAATAAACTGTGTGGTTACTACATAGTAAATAAAATTTTAACTTATATTAAGGAAAAACAACAAAAAGCGTTTAAAACAAAAATAGAAATCTTAATTTTATTTCAGTGTACTGGTTCAAATCTACCAAAGTTAGAAATAAATAAACCACATCAGATAGAAATCAGCCTTGTGCATCGTAAGTGCCATGTAAATGTTAAAGGCACAAAATTATATTTAAGTTTATGATTTCAAACAATGATATTTTACTTGACCCAAAACATAGCTTAAGGCTAAATTGAATTGTAAATTGCATTAGGCCTGTATCTATCTGTTGCAGCATAAATTGTAAATTTTGCAACATTATGAATACAACTTACACTGCAAACATGAGCTTCCTTTGAAACCATTTGTACATATACAAACATCAGAATCACTATGACAATGCCCGGGAAAACATGGTTGCAAATGCGAACAGTATAGGGCTGAAATATGATTAGTTTTCAAATTAAAAATTAACAAAAAAAAATCCATGTAATAAATTCAAATAAGATTATTAGTACGTTGTATATCATTTTTCTGTCGGTTAGTTCAACAAGGTTTTTTTAAAGAGGTGATATATAAAATGAGTTTTTCTATAGCTACCATGATATGAATCAATACAAATACTTCCTGAACATATATGTATTGATAAATATTTCTAACAATTTCCAATGATTAATTTTAAATTTTGATATTGTTATTTTTTACAAGACTGGAAATTAAAAGCTTTATTTAAGCTTGTAGCTTCCTGTTATATTGCTGAATTACACACATAAAAGGAAGCTGACCGGATGAACCACAATACATCTTGAAATGATACATCAGCAGGACATTTTTTATTTGTTACTTATATCTTGTAACCTTGAACTTATAGGAGCTAAGACGTTTGCTCGACCTTTTGGAAGGTCAAGTTTAAATATAACATTTTCATCTACTTGTTTTGAGTCATCTATTTTATCTGGTCTATCCGGAACTGAGAGGATACCCGTAGTCGTTTTTAATGTTTTATGAGTCCCATTCAGTATCGGTCTCTTAACACTTCCGTTGATTAGAATATCCCCTGAAGGCGAAGTCGACAGTCGTCTTAAGCGTTTTTTCATCCAAATTCGAAAAACAATTATGGAAATGATCATAATTAATAGTAAAATAAAAATAGTCGGAACCAATATTATGATCAAGTTGTTAGTCGATTCGCTGTCTGGTTGTTGATCTACAAGAAAGTTTATCAAATTAATTCGTAACTTGTTTTCTTTACTTTTCCTAGACATAGACAAATTAAATTGTTAAAATATTATGCAACCAAATTGTTTTGATATAAGATCACCGGCAAACTTTTACTACTGCTTTTCTGCATAATAATAAATTATGACGTAAAGATGTTAGACTGTTTTCAAGACATCGTTAAATCGACGGATTTGTGTTTGGTCAAATTATATTTGCTCACATAGCAAGTGAGAAATTCAGCCAAATTAATATTTTAAAGGAGGAAAATGTTGGGGCAGATTATTTTTTTCCTGGTCCAACTGTCAGCTGATATTTGTCGGTCAAAATCAATGCAAAATTTAAAACAATCACAGACCCTCGCGAAAACAAATGGTTCGTGCGTAAGATTAACTGTTTTTTTTATGTTTTTCCATACCATTAATCAATATGTGAAAAATTACAAGGAACGGCGACATGAAACTTTTTAACTTACCTGTAGTAAATGTAACATTTAATGGCACCAGACTTCGAGCAGTATATGTTTCACTTCCATACTCTGAGTACATTTCAATTCTGTATAATGTTCCAGGAGAAAGTCCCGAAATTGTATGATCTGTAGAATTCTTTTCAATAGTATACATATCTGTAGAATTTGCAGACTTATGCAAGTACAAAATGTAGCGAAGTAATTCATAACATGTAAAAACATTGGTCCATTGGATTGTTACAGCTGTGTTCGTCTTGTTTACGACGGTTAAAGCTGACGGGCTTGGATCTGAAATAGCAAAAAGAGACGTCCAAAGTACATTTCTTATCACACCATGCATTATACACAGGTCATGTCAAATACTGCTTATGTGGACTTTTTCCATTTTCCCACTGGTTTCGGATGGGTAAGGTACATGTAGCCAATAAACAAGCTTAACCAAGTCACATGTCTTTTGTGCCTGTCACAAGTCAGAAATTGTGGTCATTGGTTTGTCTTTGTGTTTAATGTTTACGTTTATAAATTTGTTGTCGAGAAATTATCGTTACTGGTATGACTGCAGTATTGTATTCTGTCGATATATTCATGCATCAGACATGTCATAGTCTCAAATCCAAGTGTAATGGAAATTAAATGTATGTAAATCTGATATACCCAAAATACCGTTAGGGGTTTAAGAAATATATTTTAAATTGACAATTTTATTTGAACTACATGTGATTCTCACCTGCGATGTTTACAATAAAAATTAAGGAAATGAGTCCCAGCTGAAGTTCAATGTTTTTTTTAATGTAAAACATTAACAAGAAATACTATTAAACTATGTATACTTACATATGTTTATACCGTTAAATTTCTTTACTGCTCCAATCTAAAAAATGGGTTAAATTTAAACTTACTTCAAAAGATTTGTGCAAATATATGACATTGACCTCCCTAATTTAACAAAGTTTTGATTTTACCTTTAACTTTTAAGCTGTTCTGATTGTGACGTTTGAAATAAAGATTGGTTATATATTTAAACATGTTTAAAGCTGGTATTGATAATATGTTGATGCTCTTTTCTCAATGCCGATCGTCCTATCACCCAACTGTGTAGTACATTGAATGGAAATGCGTAACGACAAATGTAACACATTTCACAAAAGGCTTGAAGTTTTTCCTAAAAAAGTGAATAAGGACCACGTAAGCTCACCCTCAGTTTTTGGAAGGTCCTCATTGTTCATATGTTTTTATCATGTGTCGTTTTCGTGTTTCTGTGGATTACCAGGTCTGTCGATATTCCTCTTTTGTCTGTCTTTCGTTCGCTTCCTCTATTGCAAACCTTTTGGAGATTTGATTTGGAACTTTGACGATGACATCTTTCTGACATGTGATGCAGTCTACTTGATAATTTAAGCTTATCTTCTGCATATTTATCATGATAGATAATATCAAAAGTGAAACTTTAGTTATAGAAGTGCAAACATAGTTACGCCAGTGGAAAAACATTGAACTGATACTAGAGCTTAAATAAAACCATATACGTACCTCAAAGACCGTCATCGTCGACAGTGTGGCTTTGTTAAGCGACATTACGCGTAGAGAATATTTGCCTTCATCCAATAGTTCAAGTGGAACTCCTAGAAGACAGTTGTTTACATCAAATGAAACTGTTCTTGTAAAACATTGGCCTGTTGGAACACAGTAGCAGTCTGGTGTTTTTGAACAATCTGAAGCAGTCTGTAATATTTAAATATCGATTAATATGAAAACCTCTAATAGATTTACTACATGTACAAGTAATAATGCTTCCAAACAGTTACAACTGATTTGTACCAAGTTTAAGTTACCCTATAGAAGGATTTAAATAAAAGCCGTCGAAATGTATTCTTTTTGTCCATATGAGATGCAAACTATTGAGGATTGATAAATAAGCTGTAGATTCAAGTTATTTTGGAAATTGTTCATGTCAAATTATTACCTACAAAATATAAAGGTACATATAAATGTAAATTCTAATATAATTGTTAGAAATCATAAAACTTCTTTTTCATCAGCTGAATGTAATATACTGCATAATACATGTATACTTGCTCTGTCAGTTTTTCGGGAATTATCATATAATCATATGTTTTTGTTTGTTTGTGATACAGCACACGGGATATCGTATATCACATTATTGTGCCGTGCTGGCATTCATTTATTGACTTATACTATGAAAATGCAATTCATTTTACCCTAGCTTAAGCACTGAAAAACCAGAATGTTAAACAACATCTTTTCGGAACGATATATACTCTGTGTGCTGTACCAGTCTGATCTAAATATCAGACAGGAGGTTAGTGACATAGATTGTACCTGAAAATGGCCTTTTGCAAGAGAAGTCATTCTTGAAAAGTTGCTTTGTGAAGGAAAAAAATGAATGGTTTTCTCAAACGTACAAATTATTACTTACAAATAACTATAATTATGTAAACATGAGAGGTATTAAAAATGATTATAAGATTTTAAACGACTGTTACTTAAGTTACCTGACTCATTATTGCTGCTTTTGTCTGAAATTTAATTTCACCAGTTTGATTTAAAACCAATTCAAATGTAGCATTATTGACTCCACTGTGGATATCTTGTGATATAATCGATATTCTGAAAAAAGTATATCAACGCCATTAATATAACAATACTCATATGTATACTTGCCCTAAAAAGAAACGAAATGGCAGTTTTTCAAGATGAAATTACAATGTTTGCGAAATAAATTCGCTTAATAAAAATTATATCATTGTTATGATGAATGCACACCTTGAAACTTTGAAAATCCAAAACAATTCGCTATTAAATGAGACATTTGAGGATTCTGTTCAAATGCATGATAATCTCGAAAAATTTTCACTTTTAGTTTTCTTAGCTTAAGCATTTCCTTGTAATAAGTTGAATGAATTTTCAGTTTGTTCCAAAATTTGCGAAATCAGATTTTCAATCGTCGGCCTGCCAGGAAAAGATTTATTGATTATCATTTTGTAGTCATTGGTCTACAATTTCTTGAGCTGTTTTAAAATGATGTTAAAATTTCATTTTTTTATTTTTTAAAGCAGAGAAATATTACAGAAAGAAAAAATCCATATTTGACCCCTATCTAAAAAAAAATAAAAGCGCTTATTCTATAGTCGATTCCACTTACAATCACACATTGAAGTTTTGATCATTCAGCTTGAACAAGGAATCATCAAGTGTCTAAACGGAAACCATTGTTATGAACATTGATAAGTGTCGTTTCGTTTTCTAGAGAGTTCCAGTCGAGAGAAGTTCAATACTGAATTAAACAAATTAAAAGTTTTGGAATTTTTGACACATTCTTTTAATTTTTTCTGTTGATTTCTTGTTAATATAGGCATCATCTTTAGCCCTGGCATATTGTATACCATTTTAGGGGACAATTTTTACAATAAAGGTTTCTGAAAGTTTAAAAAAACTTGTTTCTGGTATGGTTTAAAAAACAGCACATACTTGCAGGTTAAGAAGTACTTCCATAATCATCAAAATGCGGTTAAAAGTTGAATTTCTTCTTTCTAGGCAGTCATGTAGAAAGCAACTTACAGAGTAATCATTGACAAGACATAAATTAAAAAAAAACGATTTTATCCGAACAGGTTATTGGGAACAATACAATTTCAATTTCAATGATTGTTTACTACATTTTGTTTCATATTTCGAGATTTGTTTTAAGATTTTTTAAAATGTAGCCAAAAAACAATAACATAAATGATCAGGAACGATAAATGTGATTTCCTTAGACTTTACTTTATGGATGAAAAACAAGGCATTCAGAGCTAGTTGCGTTTCTTTTTTTTTCTTTTTTTTTGAAGTGTATATATTCATGTGTCTGCAACTTCAGGGGTTGTTGACTTTTTAGATTATGCAATAGCCATACATCTTAACAGTGGTACTATGCAAGAAATATTTTAGTGTTAATGTTTGGAAATATGTCCTTTACTCGACGACCAAGAGAAATAAAGCTTCCTTCATTTAACAATATATGAAGCTTTTCACTACTTTAACTTTTTTTGGCTTGACTTCAAAATTAGAAAAGCTTACCGAGTTGTAAACTGATGTTCCCCACCAGCAATGTTATAGGCAATGTTGGTAAGATAATTTTCTGGCCCAGTTTGATCAAAGTATATGACTGTTGATACGGTTTTACTTCTCCCAGTTATATCAGAGGCTCTTATCCAAACCTGATGTGAATCTCCGTCACCAATGGTACGGCTTGCCATCTGAAAAGAGGTAGTTTGTGCAAGTGGGGAAATTTGTATCCATCCGTATCCAGGAGGCTCTGTTTTTGGTTTACTTATTATTTCATTCACCATTTCAAATTTAACAATCCCATTTATATGCGCTATTTCGGATGTTGTTTTTTCACCTTCGTTGTCATCATATGCTGGCAGTATTCGCTTATAGTTAATTCTTTCAATATTGTCACTTAAACGAGGTTCATAAGGTAATATTTTGGAAAGAAAATGTTCTTCACTGTGAAGGTTGTTTGCAAACAAGTCCTCCCAAACAACACCAATCGTAGTAATTCCATCAGCATTGTACTCTGTCTGCCACAAATAGTCCGTATTAATGTTCGCTGTTGAAATATAAAGCCGTTTTGAGGAATTGATTGCTATTTCTGAAGTAGCATCATATATAACAATTCTTCTGACATATTCAGAATTATTTGCCCTATCGTTGACTTCTAGGAT
The DNA here is from genome assembly GCA_032357055.1 of Geukensia granosissima. Lineage (NCBI taxonomy): Eukaryota > Metazoa > Mollusca > Bivalvia > Mytilida > Mytilidae > Geukensia > Geukensia granosissima. The sequence goes on along the minus strand of JAULBM010288175.1, from coordinate 5,552 downwards.
GCATGAATAAACCCCCGGACTTGATGGTGTAAACTCTGGAAATGTCAAACTAGAAGCCATAATTTCTGTTATAAATAATGGTTCCGGGTTTGATGAAGTTGTAATTAATGGTTCCCGTAATCCAGTGTCACCCGTTGAATATTCCATTTTCCACACTTCAAATGAATATCTGTAAACTCCAGAAAGGCTATCAGTCCAGCCAGACCAATAGGGTTTAACTGATTTCTAAAAAAGATGAGGGAGTATCACTTACAATTTGTGAACGGAAAAATCAAAGGCCTTTATGTGAATAACCACCGATTTGGTTGGACCGATTATTCTGTCTTCTGCACTAAAATGCTTTTAAAGATTGACTTCAACCAGCACTGAGGAACATTTACTTATATGTTTCCCAGAAACAGAAACACAATTCCTTTCATAATTTTACTTACCTCATCTCAAAACTATATTATATAAAATAACGATTATTGTTTCTTCATTGGTGTTAATAGACAAAATCTGATGTATACAACAACATTTTCAAATCAAGAGAAAGAAATAAAATGCCGCCAATTTGCGATACTAAGACACAAAAAATGCAGATGAAGATGACAGATACCCGAACATGCCGTCATTGTTCAATAATATTCGGATATTTGGTTTAGATGATAAGATTTTATTTTTATTATTGTATTGCTGTTGTTTTTACAATTGTACAGCATGTAAAAGTAAAACGGGTATATTTTCATATATATGATGGGGTGTAATGTTAGAATGCCTTTTTAATAGAAATTCAAAAAAATAAATTTCTGAATTTTTTTCCAACATTTACTAAGATGTAAAACGGTCTTATGTGATAGTGTGAAAGTTTCAATAAAATAACATTATGTCAATGGTTAAGAAATGGCATATAAAAATTCTTGTTCAAAAGAATTACCGGTTGTAAATAACATCGATTGTGACAATAAACCGGCTTTGACTACTGACGGGTGCCACTAGTGGACCAGGAGTTGCTTACCCTGCCGGAGCACCTTAACTCACCCTGGTTTTGTACGATGTGTGTTACTCCAGCTTATGTTTCAGTGTAGTGTTGTGTGTTCTATGTTTGTCTTTCGTTTCATTTTTTGACCATTGACTTGTTTGTCTTCCGACTTGACGATTTCTGTCTGCTCCTTTGGTATCTTCGAATTACTTTTAATGCATTACTTTTTCATAAAATGAGTACTCATTATACAGGGATTTTTATACTGTGAACTTTGATTTATTGATACAGTTATATAGATTGATACGTCTCAACGAAAAAAATACAAATAGTACCGTAGTGATGTCTTCTGCCAGATCCAATGGGTTGTTTGTGCAAGGTGATGAATTTTGAATACAATGCTGTGGGACGACAAAGTCAAATTTAAATTCTGATGAAGTCTGCACAGATTGTCCAACATAATATTCCTTTTTCGTAAGAGAAGCATAATCGGTATTTTGAAGTTGTCTCCACCCACCAGATGTAACGGTAAATTGCAGTGTAAATCTGAAGACGAAAACAAGTAAATATTTAAATTTGTAGTATATAGAGGCCAACAATGGCTTTTCTTTGAATGCAAATCAATGTTATATACTTTTTGGTAACTGCACACAAATGCAAATAAACAGAATGCTTAGCAAAAACATTAACAACGCTGGAATATGAACAATTGAAAAAAGAAGCCAGAGAACAAGAAATAGGATGCTATTGAATGAACAAATTCAATAATAATCCGTCGAAATTTTAATTTAATAAATTATTTACAATGATGTGTATACGAATTCGTTGTAAGAACTTGCCTTTATTGGCACTAATATTTAAAATCTCATGCCACTGAAGATAACTATTAATTTGCATTTCATATTTTCCTGAGGAAAAAAGATTATAATTTTTATGAATTTTTATGATCAACATGATTTCGATGATACTACAATATAAATCTTAAAGTTTATAGACGTTCTGTATTTGACTACCTTTCTTGGATATCTTATCTAGTAACGCGTAATGTCTGTCAACAAATGCGAGTTGAGTCTCTTTTACTTTTTTATTTTAATTTTATTATTGTTCAGGTACTTGTCTGAGTAAAATATGTTTTAAATGGTCATTACATTTTTTCGTTAACTGTTTTATAATTTATTTTCAATTAATATCAAGATGAAAGAAGAAAGTTAGGGTACAAAATAAGTGTAACGTTAGTTTGTTACGGCCATTTACATTTACACCTATGCTTTAAATTAGAGTAGTAGAATTCGAAGATATCACAAGGACCGCCGTAAATCGTCACAAACTGCAGATTAAAACATATGTAAACAAACCATGGCACGGTAAAATTAAGTTGGGATTAATCGAACCAAATGAAAACGAAGGTGGGTTAAGGTGTTCCAGTGCGGTAAGCAGCTTATTCTCCACTAGTTGAACCCGTCTTTTAACATTATTGTCTGAGCAGAGGTTTAGATACAGTCGGTGTTAGTCACAACCGATATAGAGCGGAATCAAACACACATCTACATAGAGGAATGTGAAACCAAACAATCAATCAAACTTTCCCTTGGGTCTGTATGAAGTCTGCTAAAACACACGTCCGCCAAAGTACACAATAAAATCTGAAATGTGCTTTTCGCGTATCCTTATACACCACTTTTTGTTATAATTTGAGTTATAATAAGAAATCTTGTACATGTATTTTCAATATTTTTAAAAAAAAACATTTACGAAACCATGATTTGAACTAAAAGATTCATGCAGTTGGAAGAAAACACATACACATCTCCGTTGCCAACACTTGTTCCAAATGGTACTGGTATGTAACAATTCAATTCTTGCACTGGAATGTTGTTACTGACACCGGCACAAGGATAGGAAATTCCGAATGGCACACCTATTAAAAAACAATCTTTTGATTACTAAGGAACATAAAAGCTCATCAGATTTGATTTCAACTACAGTCAAACGATAATATCTTTTATTTGTAAAAAAAAAGACATAAAATTCATGGAATTGAAAAAAAAAGTTTAATGTAGGAGAGGTAAATCAATATCATAAGAAAATAGGCACAGCTAACTAAATATATAACGCGCGTGGACCTAAATATCATCATGCAATTTTCTTGGAGTTATCTCCTCTGGTTTAGAACACAGCATGAGTACAAAATGTTTACAATCATAACATACAAATATTTGAATCATTATAAACATTATTTTTGTCATGTCTACTTTTCTGTGTTGACCATTTCCTTATTCAATGACAGGCACAATTGGTTATTATCTTTTCTTAATGTTAGGTTTTTCTGAATACACGATACTTTTATGTTTTTTCTAAAATACACGATACTTTTAAACTTGCAGTCGGTGCATTTCACTTCAGAAATCGTTTTTTTCCAATTTTATCATATTTCAATTTGTTTTTGAATGACCCATGATATGCCTAATGAAACTATCAGTCTTACTTAGTCGTTGATAAATTATTAATAGTTATGCACATTTATTCGTTGGTTTCTTCAAATATGGGTTAGTAGCATTGTCTATGGGATTTTGCATGAAAGTGGGAGATAACTCACTTTGGCGGGTTTTCTTAAATTAGTCTTTAATAGCCCATTTCAGGTTACAAGTTCAAATGTTTGGTTGTTTTATTACCAGATGAATATAATTCACAGTTTAACACCAAATATATGGTTATACAATCATTATTAAGAAATTTGATTTTTAAGGTACCAAAAATTTACGAAAAAAATTTCCCTATTCGAATCACTTTTTTACAAATAGTAAAATAATCTTTTAAGGAATTAGAAAATATTTTGCACTAAAAATCATGACATACCTACTACCTAGGTACAATTTCAGTAAAAAGTATGCCACCATATCCTATTTTAAAATCTTAAAAACTGTAATGATTTCAAAAGTGAGCCGCGCTGACGGTAATACTCTATTCAATTTGTTCTGCAGTACAAACTGTATAAGGGAATAAGACATCAGTTGTAACGTATTTAATACAGCTGCTATACGTTCCATTTAAAGTTGGCTATTGAATGACACTTTTCAGAAAAAGTAAACTGACAATTTTAAGACACTATCCAGATAAAGCAGAGTGGTGGCTATAGCATTACACTCTTCGGATAAAGCAAGTTTACAATTGCATGACACTTACCTAATGAACCGGACGTATATGTAAACTGAACTCTTGCTGCAACTATCCCAAACTGTACTTCATGAATGTAACTTGGCAATTTTGGTGTTGTTCCAAATATCGATGTATTGAATGATGCTTGTATTGAAAATGACAAGAGACTGTAATCTTTTTGATTCGACCAAGTGACGTTGCCCATTGAGAGCGGTCTTACATTGTAAGAGTATAGGTCTGTGTTTGTTCCGGTATCTACGGCTTTCAGGGTAGAATTGGCCATGAGTAACGTTGGAACGTAATGTGTATCAACTGTAAAAGTGAATACATTTCAGTTATGTCCATTTTGTTTTTTTTTTATTATTGACTTTAAGCGTGTGGAATCTAAATATAGGAAGCTCTAATTGAAATGGATACAAAAGAACTCATATAGAAATGTGAGATGTGGTATGAGTGTTCATGAGACAGCCACAAAAATCTAAACTTCAAATAACATGTATGGACAATATTGAAGACAACGTAGTCTCAACCAAAAAAGAACTAACTTTTTACATTTAAAGATATAAATAGACGTATATGCCTTTGTACAAAGCAATTCAAAATTAAAGAAGTGAAAGAAAAGACGTTTTTTTTCAACGTGGAATGATGTGGCATCAGACTGAACAGGTATTAGTTAGATATGACATCGATTAAATTTAATCCATGTAAACTCTAAAATTAAATCTATATTAACTCCATATTTGTTGGATTTGCGAGTTTACATACAGGTGATTATGTATTGTAACTATTGAAACAGACAGTTCAGAATGACATATTTCAAATACATGATTGTATACTGTAAATAAAATACAATACATTTCTTAATGTACTCTGTGACGTTTTCTCACTTACATGAAAGACACGAAGATCCACTAAAACTATTCGAACATATACACTTCTTAGGGTTTCCGCTACAATCACCAGGATAGCATGGTTGGAGATGTGAGCAAGGAGAAACTACAATATATATTTGCATTATTAAATTATACATGGAAAATTAATATATTAAATAAATAATCTGACGTTATAATCCTCTTATGCTTAGTACAATGTATACCATATATACATGATACGTCATGAAATGAACTTTTCCGAGTCACAATCAATTCTAAGCGTAGTACTGTATCATCCCCCTATTAATAACTTTCTACCATTCATGTGTACTTTAAAATTTCACATTCGGTAATGTATAGGGTAAGAGAATTTATATATACCGATTGTTAATATATTTGCAGTGTTTTAGGGTTAGACAAGAAACATAAAGCAATCAGCTAATAATTGAATTTCCCATAACAAATGAAATATCAACGGGTTTTTACTATAATGAGTAACACGACGGGTGTCACTAGTGGAGCAGGAGTTGCTAACCCTTCCGGAGCACCTGAACTCACCCTGG
>JAULBM010288165.1:0-15991 GCA_032357055.1 Geukensia granosissima | reverse complement strand
TGGTTAATGCTTTGAGTGTAAATGGATGTGTAATTAAAGCTTACATATATTGGCAGACACAGTCACCTTTTGTTCAGATAATTTGGCTAGCAGTATTTGCTCTTTTTATAGATGTAATATACAACTTATAGATGTTATCAGGATTTCTCTTAGTTTTATGGTTCATATAGGTTAAAATAATGTTGATAAGGTGATTGGCTATTTCTTAATTTCTAATTGACATCAGTACAACTAGTGAGCTGACTGGAACAGGTAACTTAGTACATTTAAATATGTGAAGCAGAAGTTTTTTTGTGGTAATTATAAATATACTTGGATGGCTTACAGAATTTTCGATAGTATATAAGTGTTTTATCATAGGGGAAGAGATAGAGTGATGATTGCTGGTGTCAATCTCTGTGTCCTTGTAATAGTGTATTTGTGTCTTAATGTCCATGTACTAGAACTGTTTGTTGATGTTTATATGTGTATACAGGTATTTGTATGTGATATTAAAAATATCTTCCTATTTGTTTTTGTATTGTTTTAAGTACCTGTATGAGCTGTTATTATAAGTGAACGAGTGTGTGTGTATGTGTGTGTTCATTTTAATTGGATATAATATATAAATTATGTGTGAGTATGCTCATATAACATGCAGACTGTTCCTAAAAAAGTAAAGTATTTTAATTGTTATTCTGGCATGGATTATCTTTGCTCCCAAACATTATTGTTATTCTGGCATGGATTATCTTTGCTCCCAAACCTTAAAATATTTCTATTGTATGTTGATATCCTAAGTGTTGGACCATGTCATATGCATGTGTCTTAGAGATTTATGACCTAATGATTCAATTTTTCAATGTCCAGTGAAGTTTGATTCCTTTTCATTGATACCCTTCACCTTTCACCTAACATGTCAGCCGTATAAAAAAAATGTTACTTACTTTTTTGATTGTTTTCAGCTGTGATAAAACAAGACAAACAAATAATAAAGTCGAACATATTTCCAAAGCAGATTGAATAGTCTATAAGTAGCATGAATGAATCAGAAACCATCAATTATTTTTTAAGGAACTAGATGAACAACAAGTTATTTCACATATTATTCTAAAAAGACTCAAGATATCCCTTGTTCAATATCCAGTATCAGGCCAACCATGAATACCTGTATTCTACATTTTTATTAATAAAAACTTAAAGATACACAACTTCAGTACACAATTGGTCTCTCTACAACAATACATACTCTGTTAATAGCTGTTTGTTATACATGACTGTGAAAGCATTTCTACATGTGGATACAAGATTTTATGGGTTCCATGGAAACCAGTTCTTTTGCTTTTCAAAAAACTTTCATTGTTTTGTGTGCTCTTAATTTTGTGCTTTCAATTATACATAATAAAAGTCAACAAAAATGTTTGTTTTCTTATGTGCTGAATTTTGTCAAATAGATGAAACACAAAAATTTGAACCTCACTAAGAATAGTACATTCACTGTATATAGATTTTCCTGGATGAAGTGCCATCTCAGATTATTAACACATTATATCATTTTTTTTATAGTACTTGCTGGCCTCCGTTGTTTTGATCTTGAGCCAGGTCAAACAAAAGACATTAGAATTGGTATTTGCTGCTTCCTTCAGGAGGAGCAAAGAAGGGTTTTGCTTGGAGTCAGAATACAAATATGTTTGATGTGGTTGGTCTGAATAAGAATGGTGTGTACAAATAGGCTGTCATGTCTTTTAACTGTTACCCAGTAACTGGGGTAGCTACTCTTAAACAGCTCAGCATGACTATCTAGAACAAAACAGGGTTCATTCCTTATATAAATATTAAAACCACATTCATGGAATCTATCTTTCATGTATACAAATTGCCTTATAATTTATTCTGTTAATCTTATTAGCTCTCCTGGTCATTAGGAAGCAGTTAAAAATTGGTTTAATTTGTGATAACTTAAGAGTTCATTTATACAGAAACTTTTAATTAATGCTATGAAAATACCAAGGGTCATAAAAATAATAAATTAAAAACCACAGAAAATTGTACCAATTAACAACTATTTAAAAACAGTAGAAACAAAGAGTCCACATTTTCAGACAAACTCTATAGACAATCAAGACATATTTGTGCCCACACTTATTTTGGTTTTTTGATTACAGGTTGTCAGAAACCAGACCTTTTATTGATGTGATATTTAATTTATTATTAGGTCAATTTGTTTTGTAACATGATTCTATTTCCAATTAAAGTTTGTCCAGACATTTTGATCAGAGTCTATTGTAATATTGATCGTGAAAATCGTCTGAGCTATTTGGACCACTAATGTGGCATGACTTATTTGGTGAATTTATTACTGTTATTCTTATGAACAAAAGCTATTAATGATGTAAACACAATTTGCTGTAATCTCTGTATAATGTTTTGTATTTCAGTTGGAACACCTTCTGGATCTAGAAAGTCTTCATTATTGAGTATTGGTACATATTGTTTTTTCTTCACTTTGTGTTTGTTTTGCACTGTGTTTTTATTTTTGTTTTGATTGCTGTTTTACTAACTATCTCTCTTTTTTCTGTATATGTCATGTTTCTTCCTTCCATGTCAGACTACACAAGTGCTTATAGAAATCTGTTTGAAATTATTATGATAACCATGTCACATACTGTACAAGAAAGTATGATCCAGGATGTTCTATCATTTTTAAAGGATGTCGGTGGGTAATAATAAAAAAAGAATAGTCCTCTTTATAACCAATAGCCCTGGATGTACATACACAAAAATATAAAGATTTCAGGTGGTTTGAAAAATATTCTTAAAACTTTTTGTACAAATGTACATGAATAAATGAATTATCTCCCCTTTATTGATAATAACCTTCTCGTAGTATACAGTTGGTATAACCTCACCCATTGATAAAAAATTTATCTTGAAAGGAGTTCCAGTGTTTAATGTTGAAAGTGTAGAGTGTGACATTTAGTAAATATGACACTTTATTTTGTTACAGGAAGCTTTAATTTATATAACCAGATCTTTTACTACAGTCTGTTATATATTCTAATTATTTTTGAAGATCGTAAAGTAAATCATAAAAGCATAAAAAATAAAAAATTGGACTTTGACAATCCAGCTGATTTGTGTTATCTGGACTTAAGTTGATTATTCATATCCAAATTTAAAACTTTTTTCAGTAAAGATGTTTGGAAAACAATTTTTTGCTGATGTTTTAATAAAAAACAACAAATTCTATTGTATGATTGAGTTCTTGAAAGACTCAATAGTATAATAATTTTTGTTTCAAAAATAGTATACACATATTCAAGCCTGTATGAAAATTCTCTTATATACCTTGTACAGAAGCAATTCATTACTTAATTCTTGTGATTACTTTACAACCCTTGTTAACAGGTGAAGGAAGTCCCCCAATCCCTGCACAGCGAAAATCTCTATTGCACACTGCTTCTTACTTTGACGAAGGTAAATCTTTTCTTATTAACACATCTATCTGCATGATCCTATTACATTACTAATACTATGACCTTATTTTATTTAGGCCAACATTTATTTATTTCAGTGCAACAAAAATAAAAAATTGGGGCAAGAGGTTGAATAAAAATAAACTACATTTTTAACAAAGTGTTTTGTAATTTTGATAGTGAAAAAACATCTGTTTAGAGATTAAAAAGCTATTGAGACAATGAATGTGGCCTTTTATTAATTAATTAATTAAAGTTTTATCCTATCCCTCAATTTTCATCACAGATTTCTTGGCTTGTTCTAATTTTTTGAAGTGCTTTTATGTGCAAATTATTTTAATGAATAAAGTAATTAACCTTTTCATAAATAAATCTTAGTAAATAAAGAAGTGTACAGTTTATTTTCATTTTTTATGTTTTTAAATATTAATCTTTAGCTATATTAAAAATCACACCTTTTAAAATTATTTTGCATTGATTATGAACATCATTTTATTTGTTTTAATTGGAGAGATAGGAATGGGCTTGAAAATGAAAATAAAATTGATTATCATCACTTTGATTTTTTTTTCAATTTATCAGAAAATAAGGAAGCTAGGTCAGGCAGATAAAACAGAGAAAATGAAAAATGTTGGCCTTGGTAGAAAGGTACTGGAAGTGTGCTTAATATTCAGCATCTAACGCAGTGTCCAAAACAGAAATTATTTCTTAAAAGAGCACCTTTAATCATTTATCATCAATAAATGCTCGACAAACAATTTCTTTTACTGCACAGATATCAGTGTCAAATGATTTTATAACAACGTTGCTGTAGGTATAAAAACACCAAATTTAAATCAAAATATGCAACAAAAAATCCCATATTATTATTTCAAATTTAAAGTTAAATGTTATTGATGAACATAGCTACCCAGATGCTTACCATAGATAAGTTTTGTATAGATATTCTTAAGTATTTTGGAAGTAAAATTACAAAGCTTCAGACATAATGTTGAATTTATGTTACACTTTCAGGTCATAGATATTAGACATCATATACTTACAAGTATAATAATAGCTAATACTATAGTACACCGAGCGAAATTTGCCACGACTTAAGTCAAAATATATCAAAAGTTCAGCTTCAAAGTATGTCAAGTTATATATGGTTGGTATTCTAATTTTTTGCCGCAACTCATCTTGCAATAAGAATTTTAGTTTTCCTCAACACAAAAAATTCCCATTACCCCTCTATGTTTAATTTTTGACATTGAAAAAAATTGTCTCAAAATGGCATGTTTTCATAGCTAAATATCCCGCTTCAGTGTTTCAGCTGGAATATAATTTAACTTTATTCCTAAAATTTCATCTTATATCTGTCATAAAAGCGCAAAAAATACAAATTTTATCATGTCTTGTTACTTGAACCCATTGGTTAATTGCACCATCAAAATGAAGCAAATTTACAAAGTCGAAAAAATTAACATTACACCCTGTGGGGAAATTTTTTATATCAAGTTAAAATGAATTTTTAGCTACAGGTTTAGTTTCGGCAAAAAAATAGAATTCCAACGATATATAATATGATATATTTCACTGTAAAACTTTTGATGTAGGTTCACTTTTGATGCGGCAAAATTCGTTTGGTGTACTTTAATAATCAATTATATGTCTCTGTTGAAAGTAACAACAAGAAGTATTCTTTGTTTTTAATGGTGTATATCTCTTTGAGTTATCTTTCTTAGCACAAAGGGTGTCGTATCGTCAGGTGCTATATCGTCAGCTGGCGACGGGAACCTTACTTGATCAGCAAGTCGTGAGGACTTACTAAAGAAACACTATATATCACTAACAGCTTTAGAGGAGCGGCACATAAATAGTGCAGTTTGAAATTAAATGTGCCGAAGTTCGGTCAGTGACCATACTAATGATCACAAGGTGTACAAGCAGAGTATGCAAGATTGTGCATTGAGGGACTCTTTTTGAAGAGTTGATAATCTGCAAGGTAATGCAAAGTAAAGATCAGTTTTATCAAGAGATAGCAGTCAACATATCTTTTAAAAACTACATGTATATAGGGACCAGTTTAACGTTAAAGATCACAAGGAGGCAGATAGTCTAGACCACGGAAATACGCAAAATTTGTAGAGGAACACAAAAATATTTTTTGGATGAACAGATAAATCTGTGCATCTCTTTTTATGAATAGAAAAACATTAAGTCATCATGAGAAATTGCGACTTTCTGCAAGATTCGCTTAAAGAATATTCAGAAGAGGTTATAGTCGCAACTATGGCCGTTTATGAGAAGGACTAAAAAGTTCGTGAACAATGCTGTAGGACAGAAGATGATGAAATCTTATTACAAAGCCTAAGTTCAAGAGATGGCCTGTTAATATGCATTTTAACGACCACGTTTCTTCAATGCACATGACATTGGGGTCCCTATACTTTCATGATTGCGAGAGCGATCTTATCAAATAGAAATTGGCATTGGAATGACTTCAGTGGGAAATGGAATTGTTTATTTAAATCAAGTTAACGAAGATGTATTTGACTCATGCTTACCACAGCCTACAAAAGATATGATTGAATAAGGACCTAATCGATAGCTGCACGGATAAACTGTAAGAACCTATAGGGCTGTTGTGTTCAAGCACTTTTATTGTACAAGGTATACATCGCGAGCACACTTTGTCTACTGTCATTTAATCCTTCATCTCTACACCGGTTTCACGCTAATTCTAGAATAGGCAACTGTTTTTATTAAGCTATGAACAGGTTTGTAACCAACTGGAATTCAATATCATAGGATCAACCTATTCATGATGGCACAATAACACTTAAGAAGATGGGATTTTAACCCTGATTTGGTATGTATCATTATGGTAATTTTCATGAAAACAGCAACCTTTTGTTTTGAAAACGTCGAAGAGAGTAGCTTCACATTTCCTCAAAAGCGGGAAGGCAGAAACACTACCACATAAAAATGGAAAGTTTACAATAGGTTTGTTTAAATCATCCGTTTATATCAAACACCTTACTCTATATAGGCCTGTATCCAGGAAGTACTCTTATTATGAAGTACTTGTTTGAATGTCGGATTTCCTATATGATGTTAACTTATGCTGCTAGTAACAGGTTACATGAAAACCTGTGCGGTACGGATCTGGCTTATTCTGAACTAAGTCCAGTGTAGAATACCAATGTGAGAGAGATCATAAATGTATAGTCCAAAGAGACAAGACAGGTACATGTAAAACAAAAACAAAAGGAACAAAAGCTTGGAATCCACGAACAAAACAGGAGTGGGATCAGGTGCTCATGAAGGGTAAGCATCCCCTGTCTTGCGCGCAACACCCGTCGTGGAATCCTTAAACTCTAATCCAGGTTAACGTAAATCCGAGAAGAGGTCAACTTATTTTTGTATGATCGGTAACAGGTCCATTACTAGTTGAGATATAGATCAACCAATTCGTGATGGCGACCATACAATTTTAGGAGGGACGACTTCAACCTTGATTGGATTTATCCTTTTTGTAGTAATTTATGCAAAAACAAGAAAATCCAGATACTTTGAAAAGGCACGAGGGTATCGAATCAACTGCGAAACATTAACCCCGTAGGCAAGGGAAACAAGAATATTACCACATAAATATTGGAAGTTTACAATAGGAAAGCTGAAGTCATCCCGTTTGTCGTAAATATTAGAAACAATTTTTCCCTCGTGGTAAATTTCGAGGAATAAATCTAGGTATGAAGCAGATATTATTGAGTCTGTGGCCTCCTAAAGTTCTAGTTCGCTAGGAACGAATTTCTACATTCTAATGCACTTCTGGTTCATTTATTCTCCTAAAAAATCCCAAGATGTCAATCCAAATGTATTGCCTATCCCTCTCCTATTTCGAAATTGGTCCCTGCATAACACAGAACAGCTGATACTATTTCAATACAGACACTGCACTCAGAAAGGAGATTTGGCGAAGAGTAACTTCAAGATTCATATTTTCAGAAAATAGTTAATTTTTTCGGAATTTAAAAAACAAGATTAGTATATCAAGTCGCACGAAGAATACAGCGAGATGAATCGTCGAAGTCGCAATACGTTTAAAACGCCAAATAAATTTCCACGCACTAATATAAAAAACACAAAAAGTAACTCAAAGTGCCGTTGACAGTGTTTATAAAGGAGGACAACCGAATAGTTTCACATTTTGTATTTCGGGGCCTTGTACAGCTTCCGGTATGGTATGGACTCTGGTTCATTATTGAAGGCCGTAATGGGACCTGTAGAAGTTTAAATTCTACTGTCTCATGCAACATCTCCTATTTTTATGATTCTTCTAAAATTGCAAGGTTATATCCCGGTTTTAAAAATCTGTCCATTCAAATGTCAAATCCTGGTTAACATTCTTCGATACCAGTCAGTTTTCACATAAATCTGATGCGTCAAAATTTAAAAAAAATACGATCGACACAATTATTACCTGCACAGTTGGAAAAAAGTCTTGATTCAAAGAACCATATGAGGAACAGTCATAATGTTTGTTCGACTCGACTCGTTAATTCAAGGAGAAGAGGATAATGCCTCCATTTGAGGAGGAGATTTTTGTCTTCAAATTGCTGCGTGTTTTTGAAGCGGTAGAAATCGTGCCCTGACCTCTAAATTTCTTGCAAACGTTTCAAATAATTTTACTAGTGGTCCTTACTCACATACGTTATACCGGGCTTTCGAGTTATCGTAAGTTTTACGACTTTTTGTGAAACTTGACCCTGATTGTCAAAAGAGTCATTTTTGTCGTTTAAAGCCGCCAGGTAATAGTTTGCCGATTGTGTAGTCAACCCTTCGGTCAACATTGATCATCTCTCGAAGTCATGTTCTTCTTTCTGTCGCATATGCAGAAACATGGTTCTTGCATGTGATGCTTGTGATTTCAATATACTACGATAAATATATTCTTCGTATCTTGTTTTACTAGTGATCATCTTGATGGATCGAAGTTTGCCATATTAATTGTATTGGTGAACGAAATTCGGCGCAAGAATCGCTAAGCATACAAATTGAGTAGGATAAGGCGTGCCAAGACATACTTATATAGTGCTGTACCTTCTCCTTCATACTGATATTCCATTCTCCGACCCAGCGCCTCTTGATTCTCAGTTGCTTCCTATGTTGCCTTTTAGCATCTTGTTGAAGAGTTCTCTCCGTTTGGCTGTTTGAATACGATTTGGAAGCAGTCCTTATCTTCGAATCTTTCATGTGTTACAAGTAGAAGCCAGAAGCATTTAGAAAAAAAACATCGATTTATGAACTTGTCTCCCTCTCCCTCCACAAAAACGCTCATCACCCATTTTTTAAACCAACATCGTCCTACGTTAAAACGGTGCAAATCTTACTTTCGTTCTGTTATCTTGGATGTAGAATCCACAATCATTCATTATTTGTCGTTGGAATATTGATGTAATCGAGTTTGATAAGTATGCGTGTTTCACAGAGCAATATGCATTGTCTAGTGTCCCCGCGAGTGGCATAGCAGTGATCTAAACAAACACAAGACCATGGCCAACAAAATGAAACGAAAGACAAACATAGAACACATTACACATCACTAAAAACTAAAGCTTAAGTAACACGAACCCTATAAAAACCCCGGTGAGTTCGGATGCTCAGAAAGGGTAAGCAACTCCTGCTCAACTAGTGGCACCCGTCGTGTTACTCAGTAGACAAAGTCTGAAAAGACAAAATCTGATGATTAATTTAAATTGAGCTGTTAGATTGCAAACTGATGGGTTGTTAGTATAGCAGTGAAATAAATGTTTCTTTCCTCAGCATTGTACAAATTGGGAATTCGAAGATACCAAAGGGATAGACAGAAATCGTAGAATCAGAAGACAGACAAGACCGTGGACAACAAAAACAAAAGAAAAGACAAACATAGTACGCACAACACTTCACTTAAACTAATGCTATAGTAACACGAACCGTACAAATACTAGGGTGATTTCAGGTGCTTCGGAATGATAAGCAACTCTTGCTCTACTAGAGGCGCCCGTTGTGTAACTCAGTAGACACAGCCAGTGTATAGTCACATTCGGTGTTAGTCACAAACGGTATAGGAACGGATTTGTTGTCACGACAGTTGAAAGATATCCATTGTCATTTGTGAAATGGATATTTCGTACCGTTCAACCAAATCATGATGGCGACCGAAAAATTTCCGGAGTCGTGACTTTAATCTTACCTTGAGAACCCCTAGGTTAGGAAGATTTCTTGTCAGCAGCAACCGTCAATCAATTAAATACTGATCGCCCCGGAGTAGAGTATCAACTGAGAAATATACACGACTGGAATGTTGCTAGACATGAACGGAAAGTTTATAATGGAAAAGCAAAGTCATCTCTCTTGTCGTTAAGTTTTCTAGTTGAAAGTCAAGATATGAAGCAATCCTGTCTTTCCTGTAGTATCCTTGATTTCATGTTCAATTGGATATATGTGGTCAACATATTCACAAAATGAAGAATTATTCAGTGAAAGAACATCATCTATATAGCGGAAGGTGAAACCGATCCACGAGTTTCAGAACTTAAAATTAGCTTTAATTCTTGAAATTGAAGAAAAATCATTGGTAATTGCCAAATTGTTATTGAGGTGTGAAATCCGGTCATTTATAATTTGCATTTACACTTATTGAGAAAGTCGTAAAGAGATTTTTGTCGACATTTTCTCTCTCACAGCATTTTCTTTTTACAATATAATGAAAGAGCGTAAAAAATGTCGCCAGTCAATGTTTTAGGGAGACCTAGAGCTCTCTTCGACTGTGTTTATTCTTCGGTAATTTTATTACCATAGTGTTGATACCTAAATTTGGATATGTTAGAATCTCATGTATTAGGAGTATTATCTTCAGTTTTAACATCTGATGTATAATTAAAAATTAGACAATTTCTGCTTTATTATTACAGCACGATATAATGGCTGGTTCGATTTTCTAGATTATGAAGGTATAATGATGTTTGAATATGATATCCCGTGAAATGGTAATTTGCACAGTAAAAACAAGTCGTTCGTTGAGAGCTTGCATATTGGGAAATTGTATAGAATTCGTGAAAAGTCGGAACTATTAACCTTTTATACTGGCAGCTTGGTCATCTGAACACGCCCAAACGATGAAAAAAATCCCCTTCAATTGGCAACCGACCTCTAATTCTTCTCAGCCCGCTTTCAGTCTGTCACCCGTTTTGCCTTTATATTTTACCATCATGTTTTTGGATGTAAAAGTCATTCTCATGTAAGTATTCATTTTATAAAGCGCTTCTTTCTTATCATTTGCAATTTTTTTCTCTAACTCAAATTCTACACCAATATCATTCGTCAATCTGTGTTCCAGCTTTTAGTTTTTTACTGCATGTTTAACTATATATATTGCTCTTTAATGTGTAATATCAAGTTGCAGCTGCCATTCCTCCACAAAGAATGTTCGGAGGACATCGTACTTGATCACGATAATAAGTTGTTATTTACATACCAAAATACATCAAAATAGATTGTAGTATATGAAATCTGCATTTTATGGAATACTTATGGAGCTTTTAAATTTTGTTTTTATATTTTCAAGCCATTTCAAATTTTTACAGTGGAAATAACCCCGCCAAAAGATAATTTTCAGTCTGATTGAAAAACAGATCCAGTGCCTTATTCTTATCGAGATTCATAGGTTATGAATACTCCTATTCGGTTGTTCATATCTCTAACGGTGCATGATATGTTAGAGTTATCTTTCTTTTCTTGACATTTTGTTATGTTGCACCTAAAGGTCTCCATATGGCGCTCAACAAGGACTGAATACCACTACTTGTGAAAATCTCTAAATCGCCCCGAATAAAAAAGGTGTATACGTATAATAAGACTTCTTATACATGAATATTATCAAAAATGTTCATGCAACAAAACTTTTAACACAAAACAAACCTATGACCACCATTCCTGAATTGGGACAGGCACAGGAGATGTGTGGTTGGTTGAACTAGTTCAATGGGATCTCAATCAAATTCACCAATAGAGTACCTGAATTACAACAAATATACTAAACAAAAATACGTGCAAACAGAAGATACCTCTCAAATGTTTGCTCGCAGTTACTGAAAGTAAGCCCAGGGCGAAATTCCTGAAGATAAGACACCGGAACTCTCAACACAATATGTCATTAAACACAGAATGTTCCACAATTTAATACTGTGTTCCAGTAAACGTGAGGATAGACCAGATGGAGGCAATGCCAAAATTATCAGAGCGATCAGTTTATTAACATCTGAACAAAAAAAAAATCATTGTTCGACGAATCTGTACTCTTTGTGGATAAAAAGAATAAGGTTGAAGTGAAGTAAAAAGAGTTCTCATAACTTTCACGATTTTCAAGGTGTAATAAGAATTCGAAGATACCAAAAGGGGCAATAGAAATCGTTAAATCAGAAAAGACCGTGGCCAAAAAAACAAGAATAGTTCGAACAACACTAAACTGAAAACTATCAATCGCGGTATAGGAACGTTTTGTTGTAACGACAGTGGAAAGATATCCCTTGTCATTTGTGAAATGGATGTTTCGTACCGGTCAACCAAATCATGATGGCGAACGAAAAAATTCCGGATTTTCCAGTGATGACTTTAATCTTTCCTTGAGAAACTCTTGGTTCAGTAGCTTTCTTGTCAGCGGCATACCTCTATCAGTAAATCCTAATAGGACGCAGGAGTAGCGTATCAACTGAGAAATATTCACACCGTATGCACGGCTGTAATGTTGCTAGTCATGAATGGAAAGTTTACAATGCGAAAAATCAGTCATATCTTGTCGTAAAGTTTTTGTATTTAAACCACCCTTACTGTCAATTTCTAGGTGTAAGTTAAGGTAGGAAGCGGAACTTTTTCGTTTCTGAAGTAACTTTGATTTCAATTTTAATTGGATAGATGCGATCAACATGTCATTAGATTTAGAATTATTCAATGAAAAACATCATCTATAAAGCGGAACGTGAAACCAAAAGATTGAACCAACTTTTTCTATGCAGAAGGCTCTGTATGAAGTCAGCTTTATACGAATAAAGGAATAAATCGGTGAGAAGGGGTGAACGGTTGGTCCCCATCGGAATGCCGACAGTCTTTTGAAGCACACTTCCGCCAAACATTACAAAAATGTTTTCAATAAAAATCTAACATTCTGCAATTGTCATCGTCAAAGCACATTCATTAGAATCAGATTGGTAAATAACTAATCAAGATTTGTTCCTTCGTAGAACCAATTATTTATAGTTACATTTGCCATCTTTTTTTTTAACAAAACAAAGATGAACCAAAAGCTTGTAATTTTTCTCTGTGTTTTGAATGGGTAATGGTGATATAAAAATGGAAAAATCAAATGTTTTGATGCCACTGCAAGAGTTAAAGGACCTTGATTTGAGACATTCCAACAGATCTTTGAATTTTTTTTAGAATCCATTTTCACACTACCTCTAGAATGCTTGTTTCACAGTAACTCATGAGCCCGTTTTACTGCTGATAAAATAACTGTCAGTAATTGGAAAGAGGTTCTGTGGAGCATTTTTTTGAAACCTGAAATGTAACTTGTTTGTAGGGACAGTTGTGTAGCTAAGGAATCTAGCAAAGCGAAGCTAGATTAAAATATTCCTGCTTGGTTGAAATTCCAAAAGAAGATATAACTGACCGGTGATTGTCAAAGATTTCTGCTTTGGTAAGTGTCGTCGCGGTATATGTAGAGTTGCCAAATGAGTTGACAACACACGATTCCTTTATCAAGAAGTCTATGTAATGTGATTTACAAACAAGAACAAATTTTTGATGGAGGATATTGCTAAGAATGATTGCGTCAAGACCCTTTGTTAGCGAACAAAAGTTTAAAAATCGAACATTAAAGTTTGTTTTAGTCAAATTAAGTCCGTTCAAGTTATTTTTTCTACAATAGAAATTTATGATTTTTCTACTCTTTATACCACCCTTCCCCAAGTTTGTTTAACGGATCAGTGAGATTAAATGGATAATTTTCAAATTCGCAAGCTGTATATGTTATATTTCCATAGAATGTGGGATATGATATTCCTTGTATAAAAAATCTACATTTGCAGCCGTATCTTTGTATTAAATCTTATAAAAAATTTTGAAAGTCTTGAGAAGCTGGCGATATCTGTATCCCTGCAACAAAAGTAAATCTGTAAGATGAAGGCTGCGATCATTAAAGTCAAATAACAGTCGAAAATATACCTGTACATGTCCCATTTAGATAAATTTTTTTGCAAATTTTGAAATTATGGATGGCATAAAGCTAAAACGTCATCCAAAAATCTAAAGTATTAATGAACTTTTCCACTAAACTATGTTTGGAAGTGTCTTTTTGCATTTTTGCTATAAACTGTGATCACAACAATATAAAAAAATAAATCTTCAATGAGAGAAGCGCAGTTTGTGCCCTTTGGTATGCCAACTATCTGCGGATAGACCATGTTATCATATCGTACATAAATATTATAAATATTATTAAGAAGGAATTCGACCGCTTTAATCGTGTCTTATAATGTGCAACAAGTGTATTCCCAGGACAAGAATTGTGGTTAAAAGTTAGTCTTTGTGTTTAATATTTTGTTATATGTACATTTTTGATAATATTCAGGTAAGAGCAGTACTATTAACGCATACACGATATTTTTATTTTGGTTGATTTAGAACTTTTAACAAGGATTGGTTTTCCACCCTTGTTGAAGGCCTTGTGTAGATTTGAAATTTTCCAGTTTTATCTCGTGGTAGGAGTGCAGGATCTCTGATATTTACCCCATATCTTTTCATCTTCATATTTGTTATAAAAGGTTTATATTTATTGCAGCGTATATAAGAACCACCATATTTTTGAATGAGCAATTGATTAGATATGAAACACAAGAGAGGACTTGGATTTACCCAATGTAAACTGTTCGTTCATATTTAACAACATCCCAGCAGCACCTGCATACATAGTGTATATTTCTCAATGGATACACATCTCCAAGGCATGTTCTTCCTATCAGGATTTTATTGAATGTTGCTCCTGTCGATTCTGAGTCAATGATTGCAAGGATTAAATCACACCGAAAATGGTCGCCATCATTATTTTGTTAGATCGGTACGTAATTGACTTCAAATCTATTCCTTTACCGGTTGTGACAAAATCGACTGTGACTTAACATCGACTCTGTCTACTTAGTAACACGACGGGTATCACTAGGGTAGCAGTAGAATTATGCAAAGACCCCCTACCTGTAACCTCTGATGTAGGGGGTCCAGGAAAATTCGAAGAAAATTTCTTTCTGCAATTTTTTACAGGAAAAGGAAAAAATGGTCACTGACCTAGATGTTGGTCTGGCCCTTTGGTCTGATAGTTTGCACATGGTTCTGGTTTAGGAGAGACTGGTCAGTGGTTTTTGTTAGACATTTGCACTGAGGATAAGCCGGTTAGTTTTAGTGCAAGTTTTGGTGTTATCTATTTGTGACAACTGTACAATATACCACACCCCCACCGGATCTCTGAAGCATCAGATGATACAAGGTTAACGTATATATTGTTTAGCTTATGAGATGGTTATTTTTGGATGGATAATTTAATTTTTTGGCGTGTATGTGTGTGTTTTTTTTACGTTTTGACATTTTGTCAGATTTGTTCTGGATTAAACTCGGCTACAGCTGCATTCTTAGCCTGAAGTCATTAGTGACATTTCGATGTTTTCTTGATTTGATTATATTTCCTTAACGGCCTGGAATAATATTTCCTTAGCCTTCGCTGATGACTATTTTAATGCAAATATACTTTCTTTCCGTGTTCGTATTTTTCTCTTGCAGTCCCTTTTAAATGTCTGTATTGTCCTCTTGCTTGATTGTACCGACTCCTGAGAATTTTCCTTATTCTCCGTTCGGCTTAATTAATACACTAAGACAGTAAAGGTTTAACCTTGTCATTTTTATTGTCCTCTATGGAGTTCAGGTGCTCCGGAAAGGTAAGCAACTCCTGCTCCACTAGTGACACCCGTCGTGTTACTCAGTAGACAAAGCCGGTGTATAGTCACAATTGATGTTAGTCACAACCGGTTTGTTGTATATACTTATATAGCCCATCATGGCTGTTTGTAAATTTGTCTTTATCTATTTGGTTTTTTATCTTAAGATATGTTTTACTTATTTTATAACATCCAAGCACAGGGACCGGTAACACACGATGTGTTGATTGACTGGGCCCCGACTAACACACGATGTGTTGATTGACTGGGCCCCCGACTATACATAGTCGGGGCCCAGTCAATCAACACATCGTGTGTTACCGGTCCCTGTGCATCCAAGTTAGTCTCGATCACCCAGACGCATATAATATAGCGTCTGGGGTAAAGTGTTACGAACTCAGTTAAGTTACGGTAGATGGCGCCCCTATTTTTCAGTTATTGTCACATGATAAAAAAAATGGATGCGCCCATGTGTGGCAATGTCGTTTGTTTACTTACACTTTAATTTAATTACATGTAGCTTGCGAT
>JAULBM010288154.1:0-15993 GCA_032357055.1 Geukensia granosissima | reverse complement strand
AACAGCTCTTTTTGAGTGGTCCGTAGGCGGCCAGTTACAAGGCTAAATTTTCCGCCCCTATCCAACCCGCAAGTTTTTCCGTCCTGAATATGCATGAAATATTTGCCACTGGACGTTAAACAACAATCAAACAATCAATCAATCAAGTGGGTACCTTCTAACATAAGTGTTGAAATAGCAAAGATCTGGAGAAGCTTTTTGTTTAATTTGTTTTTCTGCTGCATTCAGACTTACTGTTGCACCTGAACTTGATGCAACTGCAAATGCTGTGCCAATGGATTGATAGTTCATGGACAGTTCCTGAGTGTTAAGTTCTTGTAGTAAACCACAATAGTTCCTATTGTAGACATTTAACAATGTATCGTATATGCCTTATAGCTTTTTAAGTTTTAATTGTACAAGCTTTTCTACTTCACTAGATCGAGTGATGCTGCTCTCATTGACAAAGGTTTCCAGAAGTATTTGAACATCAGTGGTACATCTATTGACCATTCCTGCAGTATATTAAAGGATTTCCAATGCAGTGGTTTCAGAATTGTTTCTTGGAAACATCTCTCACATTTGTCTTCATCTTTGGTTATGTTTGTACCAGGATTATTATTAATTATCTTCTCGACAATTATGTTCTCATCAATTCGGTTCATCGTATACAGGTCTCTAAATTCAAATCGTGACATTTTGCTTTCGTCAGAGAGTGGAGCTAACGTGTTAGGCTTCAGAAAAACGATTGAATATATGGGCAAATCATGTTTGTTTTCAACATAGGCTTTAAATGTAATGATAATTTCTGACATTTCAAACAGTCTTTCTGATTTAATATCAGCAAATATATGGACACTTGGTTCATGTGTACAGGATGACAAACAATCAAAAAGAAGTACATTTTCTATGTCTTCTGGAGCTGCTGTACATAATTCGTTTTCTATTCTACTTGCGATGTGCATTTTGCTGGCATATAAAAATATTTCTTCTTCCAGTTTTGCTATATTTTTTCGCTCTGTTCGATGCTTGATTACATTGTTAGATGACTTCTGAACTGACTTGGCCACACCAATTACATGTTCAAGTCTATTATGAAACTGCCATTTCAGCTCCAACTGTTGGTCATATCCTTCAAATTCAGTTTCTGGTGTTTCTTTTGCAAAATGATATTCAAAGTAAATAATTTTCTGCCATTCCTGGTCTGTAAATTTTTCTTTGTAGTTTTGAAACAAACATGGTGTACAGAGACTATCAATGATCATATCCTTTTTCAATATGTTATCAATTGCAGCATGTTTAAACTTCCGTGATACAATATTCTTATACAATTCTTCAACGCTATGAACGGATACTAATTGTTGCTTTGGTTTAGCATGTATGGCTGCTTCTATTTGGTCAACTACTAGTACACATATTTTGAGCTGGTCTGAGTGATGGAAAATGTAGCGTAGGAAGACGGTTAAATTAACATATATTTCATTTTCATCATCTCTTATGCCGTTCTTCTACGATTTCAGCTCTCGTAATAAATTATGCCTCTTTATTTCTTTAATAGAGTCGGTTTCCAGGTGGTTATTTCTTAAAAAATCTAGAATGGCTTGAAAGTTTAACCAGTTGCTGCTTTCATTTTCAAACTGAATGCATGAAAAGCATTTCAACAAAGGTACATTTTCGGACATGGTTGTACCTCTGTATGGTGATGAGTCCTAACAAATTTGAAGAACTAACTTGTTAAATATTGAAAGAAATCTATAATGCTTGGGCATCAGATTTTGTAGTTGCCTACTTTTAATTCAAACCAAATATTGATGAACACAATACTCTTTTAACTTGGACAGTGCTGACAAAATAACGTAAAGGTGTTGCGGGGAAATGATGGAGGTCACCTCAATCGAGTTGCAAAAATTAATTGCAATCCTTAAAATCTCATCGCATCACCCTTTCCTGAATCAAGTTCCAAAAATGTCATACATCAAACAGATACACTTCCCTACAGTTTCATTTTACTTGAACCAGAGGCTCCCAGGAACCTGTAATCGCTCAACTGGTACACAGTTATAAAAAAAACTTACATTCTATGAATAACTAAGTTTGGCTGAGGCAGCCATCTTGGTTGGCTGGTGAGGTAATTAGATGCTATTCAAAAAGAAACCTTTTTAAGTATCATTTCACTTAAGTTTGGTTCCAGTTGAGCAGGTAGTTCAAGACCTGTAAATTTTTCATGAATTTCCTAAAGGGTCCTATAGAAAACAATGTTCGGCTCAGTCAGCCATCTTAGTGGATGATCGGGGTAATCCGACACAAATATGAAGGGGACCCATGTAAGGACCATCCCACAAAAATTTAATGAAGATTCTTATTGCGCAAGAAGTTCCAAGTTGAAAACCAAATTTAATGAATTTTTTATATAGTTTTATGTTCAATTAAGTTCTGCAGTGGAGGCCATCTTGGTTTGACGTTAGCATTGGCAGATACAATTTTAGAAGAAGACAATCCAAGGACCATTATAGCAAAGTTTGGCTAAGATCAACTTAAAAGTTTCAGGGGGAGTATTTCTAAATTAAATTCATTCCCCTGTTTTTCTATTTTTGGCCTGGCGGCCAATTTGTTTGGAGGTCGGGGTCATCGGATACAATTTTAGTGAAAGACCATTCAAGGACCATTCCAGCCCAGTTTGTTGAAGATTGACTTGATACTTTCAGGATAAATTTTTTTTTAAGTTCATTCCCCCTTTAATCTATTTTTAACCTGGCGGCCATTTTGTTTAGAGGTGGGGATTATCGGACCCAATTTTAGCAAAGAACCATTCAAGGATCATTCCAGCTAAGTTTGGTGAAGATTGGATTTCCGAGGAGAAGATTTTTTTAAAAATTTTTATCCCCCGTTTTTCTTTCATTAGGCTTGCGGCCATTTTGTTTGGAGGTCAGGGTCGTTGAACACAATTTTGGAGAAGATATTTTTGTAATTGACGACGGACGGACAAACGACGGATACCAAGTGATGCGAAAAGCTCACGTGGCCTTTAAGGCCAGGTGAGCTAATAATGGACACCCCTCCACCTTTCAAATGAAAAAAAGGAAACTTTCCTCCATGAATAGTTACAACTTACAGAAGTCTCGTTTTAATTAGTGAAAGCAATTAAGAGTTAATGTGCAAAAAGTTAACCCCACATTCCTATAATGATTCACCTTCGATACCTCCAAATGCAAAATTGAAAATTGTCAAAAATTGAAAGTTTCTGAGCTCAATAATTAGCAAAATCCTAAAGTCTGATTTACCTTTGTAATTGTGTGAAAAATGAAAAACAATGCTTTCATAGTTCAAAGATGTAAAAGAAACCAGAGGGGGTTCGCAAACACAGCATGTCAACAGCAGAACCATCTATGCGTTTATTACTTACTTGACACAATGTGTTTGACACAATATGTCTGACACCAAAAAATAACCGACACAGTAAAAGGTACATAAATTCATTATCAGGGGGCATAGGGGCGTACGTCCCCCTTTCTCCGCTAACAAAAAAAAGTTGCATTAAACTACAGTAGTAAACAGTGCGGATCCAAAGGGGAGGGTACATTTATAAGAAAAAAGTCCAAAATAATTTTTGCCTCGCTATGCTCTGCAAATCTTTAGGATTTACAAGCCCCCCCTTTCGATATTCCTGGATCCGCGCTTGATTATTAGGTTTATTAAACATGGACAAATGCCACCAATATTTAATGAAAAGCGTCATTTACGTTCCTTTCCGTCTCTTCTATAGATCAAAGACGGTAGTAGATAGAAGAGATCAGATGAACAAATTTGAAAGCTTTCATGAAGAGAAATTCAATTAGAAATTTCCAGCAAAATTGGAAAAAAAATGCAAATTTGCCGTTGTCCTCAAAATCGCACTTTCAGACCCTTTCAGTCCTTTACATAAAAACCGTAAAAGATAGAAAAAAAAATCAATTGATATACTGCGTGAGTCTTTTATCCCAACAACATAGATGAAAATTTTAAAAAAAATTCTGTTGCATTGTGCATTGAAAATACCTTTGTTTGGCCTTTTCAGACCCTTCCAGCCCTTTACATAAAAACCGTAAAAGATAGAAAAAAAATCAATTGATATACTGCGTGAGTCTTTTA
Source organism: Geukensia granosissima (assembly GCA_032357055.1). Classification (NCBI taxonomy): domain Eukaryota; kingdom Metazoa; phylum Mollusca; class Bivalvia; order Mytilida; family Mytilidae; genus Geukensia; species Geukensia granosissima. Next base: position 11,886 of record JAULBM010288154.1, on the reverse strand, counting down.
TCCCAACAACATAGATGAAAATTTTAAAAAAAAATCTGTTGCATTGAAAATACCTTTGTTTTGCCCCTTGAGTTCCTTTCCTCTCAAAAACTATATATTCTATAATAATACTTTGGGTAACTTTTATTGAGTTTTTCACGAGAAATAAAAAAAAAGTTTCAAAAATTACCGACATGGAATATTTTAACCGTATACAACTAGAAACCCGTACTAGATGGAGTCAATCGGGAGGTGTCCATTCAATATGATTTTTATCAATAATTTGACAACTGTTTGCAAAAAACCTACACAATTTGAAGAGTTAATGAAGGTAAAAATGTGTACCCTCTAACATAAAGGAAAAGGTAAGGTATTCCTATTACATTAAGAAAGTGAATAGAAAAAAATTATAAATATAACTATACCAGGGGAATTTGAAATCAAATGGGCAATTATTTTGTGTCCATGATACTTGCATAATCTATGCAAAATTGGATTCCACATCAAAATATGTGCTTATAAATTTTACAAAATTAAGTGTCACATAGCTGTGGTGCAAACATATGATATGGGTCACCTTTAATAAACTAAGCTTCTTCTTTATTATGAATACATGTAGTTCATTGGTTTCAAATAGTGAAAAGGAATTACATACATATATTTATTACATCCTGCATGGATACTTCTATAGATGAAATAAAGCAGATTATTTTAAAATAAATGGATCCCGATGGTTCCTCAAATTAATTGTAATTAAGATTTATGACGGAAAATAAAATAAATTTCTTTCTTACATATAGAACACATTTCTTGTGGAAAAGAAAAAGTTGTTCTTTTTAAAGTATAATTTATACTCACAATCAATTAATTGTAATATTTTGTATCTTTTTTTTCATTGTAAACAAAGGTTCCAGCAAGTTCCGGTTTCTAAATCTAATGTTTATATTCATTTATGATTCATATTAAGGTATGGCTGTGTATTTACTAGAGAAAGTTTGTTATCACTGCAGAGTTTTATCATGTCACTTTAATGAGGCAGATAGGAAACTGTCAATGCAATATGTCAAATTCCCCATTCAGGAAACTTGATATAACATGAAACACCGCTAGATCTGAGCGACAATTCTGGTACTGTGTGTTAGAGTGAAATGGGAGTTTTATTGCATTGTACGAATTACCAAGCATTATTTAGGAATGATATATAAGAAAGATGCATTTTCTACCTTAAGTAAACAACAGCCATTGCTTGAATTTAAACAAATAGCGATTTTTATACTCAAAATTCAATTTCAGCTTTATAAAGTTCAAGATCACTTATTTGGAAAGTCAAAGAAATTGCCACAGTAACTCATCCTGTTAAATTTAAATTCATAAATGTCTTTGAACAGTAATATCTGTACTAAATTCAATGTGATTTCTCCTACACACACGGATTCATCGCGTAAAATAGTCATATCCTTTGCTCCGTTATGACATATGGGAGTGAATTGTAGCTCCGTCCAAACCAAAGTTGTCACAGGAGCTGCATTATTGTAGCTAATTAAAACCAACAAGCCCGATTGATCTCGAAAATACAACACCCGAAAGCACCAAAAAAAAATAAATAAATAAAACTGGGAAAATTGTGACGCATTTACGTAACTCCGTTGACGTCATTTCAATCACGGGATTTCTGCTTCCGGTGACTTAAATTTCAGTTTACACCATGCACCTCCGTAGATCGGTTCCACACTCAGAGATGAAATGTTCCCAAAGCTTTACCATACACAAACGAACTTGATATCCAATCAATTCAGACCTATATTGACTAGCTTGTCCATACACAAACGATGCTATTCAGACCTTTCAGACCTCAGACGACTAGCTTGTCTAAACACAAACGAACTTGCTATTCAATTCTTTCAGACTTAAAACAACTAGCTTGTCTATATACAAACGAACATGTAATTGAGTCCTTTCAGACTTGACTCGAAACGAGTAGCCTGTCCATATACAAACGAATTTGCAGTTTTTTGTCCTTTCAGAACTCAAACGTCTAGCTTGTTAATATAGAAAGGAACTTGCTATTCAGTACTTTCATGGTCTTGTCTGTCCTCGACTTAACGATTTCTGTCTGCCCCTTTGGTATCTTCGAATTCCTTTTCATACTTCAAACGATTGGCTTACTATATACATACGAACTTGCTATTCATTTCCTTAAGATTTCAAACGTCTGGCTTGTTTATACACAAACGACTTGCTATTTAATCCCGCCAGACTTCAAACGACTGCCTTGCTTTAACAACTCAATCACTCGTATATCCCTATTCAAGCAACTTAGTTTCTATTGATAAGAATTACTTGCTCGTCAATCCCTTCTCTACTTCTGATGAAGGGTTTACTAAATATTGATCAATTATCAATTTTAAATTCGGGTACCTTTACCTTTACTTGAATAAAAACGATGGCAAACACAGGTACAAATATTTGGTTCTAGGGACGGGCAAACATTATTTCGTTATTTACAACTCTGATTCTGGTTAAAGAAGTCTGAAGTTGACGTTTGCAGAATGCTTGTTTTCTTGATAAACAACAATACGTTGTGTGAACAGACTTTCAATGGGAACCAACTGTGCGAACATTCTCGCCGATATATTCCTTAACTTGTATGCACGAAGCTGACTTCAAACAAAGCCTTCTGCAGAGAAAAAAATAAAATTTGTCTCGAATTTATGGTTAACATTTGACGTTTGCCGTTTGATTTCAAGTTCAATAGGATAGATGCGGTCAACGTAGTCACCAAATTTTGAGTTATTCAGTGTAATGACATCATCTATACAGCGGAACGTGAAACCAAAAGATTGAGCCAACTTTTTTTCTTTACAGAAGGCTCTGTGTGAAGCCTGCTTCATACGAATAAAGAAATAAATCGGCGAGAAGGGGTGCACAGTTAGTTCACATTGGAATGCCGACAGTCTGTTGAAACAAACGTCCGCCAAACATTACATAAATGTTGTCTATCAAGAAATCTAACAATCTTCAGAGTTACTATTTTAGAATCAGAGTGGTTAGTAACAAAATAAGGTTCGTCCCTCCCTAGAACCAAATACTTGTATCTGCGTTTACCATCCTTCTTAACAAAACATAGGTGAACTAAGGCTCTTAATTTTTCTTTAAGTTTTGAATGTGGAATAGTAGTATACAGGGTGGAAAAATCAAATGTTTTGATGCTACTGCAAAAGGTAAGAGACTCTGATTTGAGGCATTCTAAGAGATCTTTGGAATTTTTTAGAATTAATCCACATTTGATTCACGTCACTTCTAGAATGGCTTGTTTCACAGTAACTCTGGAGTCCATTTTTACTGCTGATAGAATAACTGTCAGTTACTTGGAAAGAGCTTTTGTGGAGCAATTGGCAGATCCTGCAATGTAACGTTACTTGTAAGGACACTTTTGAATCTTTGGAATACAGTAAAGTAAAGTAAAGATGGGTCATGACGCGTATTCAGAATTGGATAAAAATAGATAACTTTATGACATTAAAATAGATAATTTATTATGCCTTTTTTTCTTTTATTTTTATTCATGTTTTATTTATTAAAATTACCGAATTTGATCTACGATTTTACCGCTAACAACATGTACATTTCATCGTGAGGTTAAAAATCTCAATAGAAGCACAGGCGCTTTGGGCATCAGACCCCCCCCCATTTTTTTATTAATTTTTTTTGGTGTTAAAATATGTGATTGATCTAATATAACAAAGTCGAAAAATTAAGTGGACCCCGCTGCATTTTCAGACCTGTTTACTCCATTAGGTGGCTGTCAGTAAGATTGTCATTATTTTGAATGTTATGTCAGTATAATCATTGTTGAGTGTCGCGTAGAGGCACGAAATTGCTAGGGGGGGTTTGGGTGCATGCCCCCCCCCAAGAAAATTTTGAAAAATTTGATGTCATATCAAGCAATCTGAGAGCATCTGCAGCCAGATTTAAGGGGAATAACTCTTTAATAATCATCTAAATGTTTTAATCAAGTATCATTTTATATTAAAATTATTGCAGCTCTGTGATCAAAATTTTTGATGATAAAATATCTTTATATCTATTGAAATAATTCCAGAGAAATGTGTGGTTCAAATTTCTTGAAATTTTCACGTTTTCCTTCTTTCAACAAAGTAAATGTCTAAGCAAAATATAAAGAAAATTAAACGAGTGGAATTTGTTTAAGTGATGGTGTATGGTTTATGAAGATCAAAATATACCAATTTTTTTTACTTACAATTAAAAAAATATATATACATTTGTAAATCTAGAACAACTTCAACAAGCCAGGGAAATTAAAATTATTCTGTCTTCCCATAAAACAGAGTTCTCAGAGATTTTACAAAATGATTGTAGAATTCCATTCAATAGAACAGTATTGGTAGCTTTCAATTTCTGCAACTCTTGGTGTGACTTTGATTGCACATGCCAACGGTAATCGTTTTACCACCGTGTGCACAAGTAAAGTCTATGATATCCTTTTATTTTCAATTGATAATGCAAAATGGAACTAAAACAAAGACACAAAATTCAGAGTTAATCCAACATTTACTTCTGTCAACATGGTCAATGACCGCCGGCATCCATGTTTTTTCTACATCGGTATCAATTGTGCGCTTTAAACAATGGTAACTTCAATTGACAAGCTTCCTTGTCATACCAATCGCCCAATTTCAGAAACAACTACGATTTTTTCCGGCTTCGTGTTAAATCCGTAGATTTTCAACGTGAATCCATAGAGCGTATTTTGACTCAAAAATCTGTGGAAAATACGGACAATCCGTACAAGTAAACAGCTCTGCAGCAAAGAAACAAATATGCTTATAAAGAAGCACATTTGTGCCCACTTCAATTCTTACAAACTGTCTATAAATTTTATTGTCCAAACAGATAAAAATGTTATAAAGAAGGAAATAAACAGAATCAATCATTTCTTCACAGGTCCAGTAAGTATGTCTCTTACATTTGTCTTTTTTCAGGAAAGAAATTACAGCAAATGTACTTATTATTTGTTTTATTAAAACACCATTCAAACAAATATGAGAATTTCTGTTTAATAAAATAATGTGGAAGTGTAGTAGAGTAGAGAAATCATAACAATCAACAATTTCCAAAAGATTTTTGAAAGCCTGTAATTTATCCGAAACTTCCAGTGATTTTTTTTACACTTCAAAATTTTTTTTTTACCATAATGTTTGTAAGCTTTATTACAGTAAATCGTGATAAGTTCTTTCAAATTAGATAGAGCACTAGTCAAAAGGACAGAAATTTTAGTAGTACATGTATTACACTTACAGGACGCTGAGATAAAAAGGAACTTAATGTAGTTTAGGCAACCAATACATGATAGGGCCTTTAAAATGTTCAGAATGGGCCTTAAGCTTATTTGTGACAGTAATGAATCTGTCTACTATTTGACTCTCTTACAAATGCTTAAAAACTTACGTCTCAACTGAGTCAAGAGTTAAACTTTTCACAGGTAAAAAGGACACTGTAACAGGTGCCTCCTGGCCTGGGGGTATGGTAAATTGTGATGGATCCACCGTAAAATATTCCTGGAATTCTGTCACACCCAATAATAATTCCATATCAATATTCCCAGCATTCTTCAGATTGAATTTCTGACTCACAGGCTGATTGTTAGCTGTCTTAAAATGCAGCATCTGAAATAAAACTTTTCTAGAAAAACACTCTCATATTTCTTCATGTAATGAAGCAGTGTGTCATATTTTAAATCATTTAAAAATATTAATGAGTGATACATAGTATTTAAAATTCTATTCAACTCATAAGTTTCTGCTAGTTCAGTGCAAAAACACATAAATATGAAACACAATTTACACTTAATAAGATACTACCAAATTAATGAAAAAGACTTTTTGATTAAACAAATGAAAATCTATCTATCAACCAGTTGTATAGACTAGGTGAGATGCAAAAGAGTTGGCAATTATAAAACCATGTCAAAAATATTGCATCTGTCTGTGACCTTAACTGCATAAAACCCACTTAAGAGACTCCAGTAAAGAATGGATTTGGCTGTCTCTGACCCAGGTTAACCTGCCAGTCTGGTCTTTTACAGAGATTGTCCTTGACATTTGACCTCAAAACCCAAAAATCAAAAGGTGTCTTCCTCTTTGCAAAGGGTATAATCCTCTTGCAGCTTATTTTTTTTGTTCTTTCAATCAAATATAATGACTATTAAGTCATTGAAACCTTAACCTTTGACCTAGTGATTCTAAAATAAACAACATTTGTTTTTCTCTTCTCTAAGGCTTCAATTGATAAAATCCATGTAAGTTCTATTCGGATCTGTTCAAGATTCATTATTTTCTCCAAATTTCGGTTTCTATATTGTAACTATGACCTTTGACCTTATGACCCTAAAATCAACGGGAAACTTTTCCCAAGAGGTATAATTCACTAAAGTTCCATATAGATTTTCAGACCTGTCTATTTATACAAGAGATGACATCAGAAAGGCCAAATTTCAATCTATTCTTTAGTTCAAGAGTTATCATCCAAAAACCACAGTTTCACCCAAAGTTTAGCCTTTTGATAGCCAGTGACCTTTGACTTTTAAACTAGTGAGTCCAAATCAATAGATATCTTTCTCCTCCTATTGGAAAAATTCCACTTAATATTGGTTCAGATATGTACATATATTCATGAGTTATCATCCAAAAACAAAATGTTGGTGGCTGCCCACCTGCCTTGATCAAAACAATGGTGAAGTTCAACTTAAATATAACTCAATTAAACTAATTTACCTCTAGTTGCCTTGACAAGTGGAGTTTGGCTACTCCCACAACAGCTTTCAGATCTATGGTACTGATTAGTGGTAAATGAGATGGAGTATCAACTTCTACATCAATCCTGGCAAACATTTCAGTTGGTGGATACTGTGCCATTGCTTCAAGCAAAATGATAATGTTTAATTACTAAGCATTGTGGGTAAGCAAACACTGGTATTTTAAAATAAATTCTTACACTACCATTGGCAATCAAAAATATGTTACTGTAAAACAACCAGTGCTCCCAAGAGCCTGTATCACTCATCATGTTGTGATTTCAAATTGCTCTTATAATCACTGTGGTTAGCCAGGAAAAAATTTTGGTAGAAGAAAACTGACTTAAAAAGCTACAAATAAGAAAATTCTATAATAAATGTTTTTGCTACAACTTTGGCAGTTGAGGCCAAATTGGTTGGCAGGTGCAGAGGACCATTCATTTAAGGACTATTAAACCAAACTACAATTGCAATAGGCGCGGTAGTTTCGGACAAGAAGATTTTTTAATGGATTTTCCACAGGGTCCTATGCTTAATTAAGTTTAGCTCTGGTTGCCATCTCTGTGCGGGCAGAAATGGTGAACACAATTTTAGTAGGAAATCACCCAAGGACCATTCCACCAGTTTGGTTTAAATTAAATAAATACAGACTACAAGATTTTGAGGTGAATTTCCCAAAGGGCTCAAAACTTAGTTTGGATGGGTTGGCCATCTTGGTTAGTGGAACTGACCAGTACTTTTTCTATTTTAAGTAATGGTGACCATCTTGACTGGATGGTTCACACAAACAGAAATAGGAACAGGACAAATTGAAATAATTCTTGAAGTTAGTAGAATGGATGACCAATCAAATACCCATGCCCTCCACTGATAAATCTCATAAATGTTTTTAAAAAAAGAATGAATTTTTTTTCAGGCAAAACACAAGTCCTTTCACTAATATGAAAAACAATCTTAGAATTGGATCTTCCTTTGGAAGACATTTGTGGCTGCTCCCTCAAATTGAAAAGGAATATCAGCAAACAAAAAGTGGACATGTGAGACATTCAAAACTGTCTAGTAAGTCTACATTCTGACCCTCTGTAACAAATATCATAAAGCTGATCTGTGTGGTTCCTAAGAAAAATGTGATCGAAATTTTCCAACATCAAAAAGTGGTCTTTGTTCATGGAAAAAGTAAATAGACATGAAGCTTTAAAACAAGATACAGTTCTCCATACTGAGGCTCTGGGCTAAGTATCTGTAGTTGCTGAGAAAATTTAGACACAAATTTTCTTCAAAAAAGATGAAAGATAGTATCTCTCTCTGCAAAAATAAGGTGACACAAGAATACATCAAGCCTTACCTCTGTTATACTGTTTCTCTGGAGGTCTGCAGTAAATTTTAATGTCATAAATTGTAGGATCAGAGTCTGGCTTACGTCCTGGTACACAAACTGGCATTACTGTTCTTCCTATGGAAGCAGACTGGGGTCTACTGCTCCGTGAAATAACAGAAACATCTGCTAACTTGGTATCAAAAGAAAAGGAATGCCATGACCCTCGACTCTGTAAAATATGACAAAGGTAGGTGTCAGTCAACAGGATAAAACTTATTACCTAACAACCTCTGGCTAATCATTACAACAATGAGGCAGTGTATATTGAAAACACATCAAACCATAGATTAGATATATATATATTGCATTGCAGTTGTCATCCCTAGATGCATTTTGCAAACCAGTTTGGTTGATCAGGTAGATTTGCAGTGGATTATAGCCTTGCTACCTTGGAAGTCCATCCTGACATCAAAACACAGGGTATCACGTAAGCCCCTCTCACTTGGTGAGGTAAGCTAAAAAGGTAATCATGCCTACCACCAAAACTTCAATGAAAGTTTTCTTCCAATCATAGTAACCAATGACCACCAGGTTAAAAGGGCAGAAACACCATGATGTTACTGAATCTCTCCTGAACAAAGCTAAGCTTTAAACTGGTATGACTCTAATTCCAGAAATGCCCTCAAGTCTGCCAAACAGCCTATTGTAACATGACTGCACTAATAATTCCCCCTAAAAATGCTGTTAATGTGTTTCAAAGTTGTTTACACAACTAAAAAAAAAAAACCTTTCCTTACGAGTCCTTTAAAAGGCTGATTTTCTCAGGTTTTTGTATCAAAGTACAATGCCTCCAACACTGACAAGACGGTCTTATACAGCAGCTTTCAAGCTAGAAGTAGTGACTTATGCAGAGGAAAATGGTGGAAACATGGCAGCCCAAAGAAAGTATGGTGTCAGCGAGAAAGTGGTTAGGGGCTGGAGAAAACAGAAAGATGCACTCCGGATGACCAAAAAAACCAGAAAAGCCTTCCGTGTACACGCACCCCACTGGCCAGCACTTGAAGAACGCCTTGAGACCTTCGTTCTAGAGCAAAGAGCCGCCTGTAGGGGTTTAAACACTGTCCAACTCAGAATGAAAGCAGTAGAACTCGCCAAAGAGCTAAACATGGACAACTTCCAAGGCACGACGTCCTGGTGTTTTCGCTTCATGAAAAGAAAAAACCTGTGTATTCGCCAGAGAACAACTTTAGCTCAACAACTGCCAGAGGACCACGCTGAGAAACTGCAGACTTTCCGCAAGTTTGTCTCCTACCAGATCACCAAACACAACATAGGCAACGACAACATTATCAACATGGACGAGGTCCCGCTTACCTTTGACATTCCAATGAGCCGCACCATTGAATCCAAAGGCGTCAACACGGTCTCAATCCGTACTACCGGCCACGAGAAGTCCAGCTTTACCGTTGTCCTAGCCTGCACTGCCAGTGGCAAAAAGCTTCCACCACTAATGATTTTTAAGAGAAAGACCGCAATTAAAGAAAAACTTCCGTCTGGTGTGATCGTCCACAACAACGAAAAAGGCTGGATGGACAACGACGTTATGGACCTGTGGCTCAACTCCTGTTACGTCAAGAGACCCGGGGGTTATTTCAGACAGCAGAAGAGCCTTTTGGTACTAGACTCCATGAGAGCCCACATCAGCGACATTACCAAAGATCGCATCAAAGCTACCAGTTCCATACCAGCCGTTATCCCCGGAGGTTTAACAAAGCTGCTACAACCATTAGACATCGCCGTGAATAAAGTCTTCAAGACAGAACTTCGCAAGTTATGGGAACACTGGATGTGCCATGGCGAGAAGAGTTTCACCAACACAGGTCGTATGCGTCGTGCCTCTTACCAGACCATTGTCCAGTGGGTAAAAGATGCATGGGCTGCAGTCCCCGACACAGCAATCATCAGTGGTTTCGTGAAAGCAGAGATTGTAGACCTTCCGGATCTTCAAGCTGCCGACGAAGAGATGCCACTTGTCCACGACGAAGACGACTTACCACTCGCCTTGGCATCATTGTTTCACAGCGACATAGAAGATTCAGATTTCGATGGCTTCGATTCCGACTCCGAATAAAAATGAACTACGTTAATACTTTAATACTTTAATAGTGCAAAAGGACGTTCTATTTTTTAATCAGGTGTGATTAATGATTCAATAGTGCATAGGACATTTTAGAAAATATTTGTAATTCATAGTGCAAACATGACTTTCTATAGTGCTGTCATAATTATAATGTTGAAAACATCTTTACATATTGTTATTTGTGTTTTTCATTGATGATGAAATTGTAATAAATTGTTAAAACTCCATATTTCTTTATTTATCTCTTAAAAAAGAATTCATCTCAGGACCCAGGTCAAAATTCAACTTCTTTATTTATATAGTATTAAACAAGAATTCATCACGAAACACTGGTCATACTGCATTATTTATATCATTCTTAAACAAGAAGTTTTCAAAAATTACAGGTCGTATTTTTTCAATGTGTGCTCCCGATTATCGGAGAAATCTATATAGCTGTAGTAATACACATGCGCATTGATGTTTTAAAAAATGGCGAGGTCTTTGGTGTACTATCGGGAATCGGCAGTTAAATCATCGTATCTTGGTTAATTTTTCTTGGTTGTTCATCCCTTTCGAAATCCAACTGTTCCACACTTACAAGTTATCATCGGGCAGGATAAATACATTCAAATTAACCGTATTTACGATAATAGGTGTCAGTGATTGAGGTAGGATAATGACCCGGGATAACAAGGCATGTGATTGACAGGTGTTCACAGGGATCTAACTTGATCATTATACAACATCAAAGAGACAAGTCACTGCCAGGTGTTAATTAGTATAATGGGTTGTTTTTACAACCGGCCAGATAAAAGTTTCAAACTAATAAATTATTGCACAGGATGACAAATTATGATCAATTATTGTCATGACGACGTTGATTACGACACGCTCCAACAGAAATAAATAATAACACAAACAATTTATTCAGTCTTTATTCTTGTGTAATCAAAGAAGTAGTTAATTTACACATAAGACAATCACAATTTTAAATAAATTTGACATTTAGTTTTATTGTGGTCTTATACCTTAAACTTAAAGACATCAAATGTTGTGACATTGTTCAAGACTAATTAAAAAGGTTTTTAATCATTTAATAATGGCTTTTGATGATTATATCATATAAAAATATATTAATTTTTGAAAATTACATCTGCAAGGTCTGAATAAGAAGCTGTTCAGAATCAAGGTATCTAACAAGGCTTAAGCTACAATGCATATTATGCAATGGATTAAGAATGCCTTCACATCTTTGCACCCAGTTTACAATTATACATTGAAACAGGTAAGAAATATTTGCATTTTGTCTTCAAATTTAATAAATCATTACATATTCTTACATTTTTTCATTGGAAATAATGGTCACCTTTGTTATTAACACCTTTGAAGCTTTTGCTCTGTTTTTTCCATGATAATACTTACATCTAATGATAATTTATTTATAACACTTGCTTTAAAGGTACGATCACTGAGGTCAGAGATCTATGTTGTGAAAGGTAAACACCATAAGATGCTAAGGTCAAGACCCAATGAAGAAACGTGTGGACTAATACAAGGAACTGTTGTGTGTCCTCAAAGGTGTCAACTTTTGAAAAGTCCTTTGAGGGAGATCTCCCTCATAAAAATTTTTCAATGAGGGAGATTTAGCGTAGT
>JAULBM010288144.1:0-15994 GCA_032357055.1 Geukensia granosissima | reverse complement strand
AAATGCTGCGTGCTTAGCGGAGAAGCAGCATATACCAATTTTAAAGTCTTTGGTTTGACCCGGCCGGGGATCGAACCTACGACCTTCCGCACTCGAGGCGAGCAGGCTAACCATTACACCACAGAGGCGGTCCAGTCTCTAATATGCATTTTGTTTTATTAACTGTTTTTTGTTAGGATACTTGATAATAGAATTTATGTAATTTATTCTAGGATCTTGTATGTATTCAATGAATTTTGGTGCCTTGATAATGCTTTTAACGTTCGTATGGGAAATTGTAAAGGCTTATGAATCATATAGTCCTGTATTTCACAGGTAATCCCTATTCTTTATATCGATTTTTGAAATATAACGATTGATGTTTGAAGAACAGAAACCAGAAAGTGTCAGATCGTCTTGATGATCTATCAGACGAAGTTTCATACAACGTTAACGATAAACATGTCCGTCTTCCTTCTTATAGACGATATCGTATCTGCACTTTATGGTATTCGCACAATCATATTCATTCTTTCACTTGTACAGAACTTGTATTTCACACCGAGCTTTCCCTGTTCTTTATGTCAATAGCAACTCCTACATACTGGAAAGGAAACCACAAAGCACGATCTTGGTGTTCTATTTAACGAACAAATCATCGATGATTTTTTTCACCACTAAACCCAAATAAGTACGCTTACAAAAACAATAAAACAAAAATGTGTTTTTTTTAAAGGAACAAGCCCTATCCAGACGAACCTACAAAAATTTGAAAATCGATGTTGGTGAGAAGATTCGTCACTCAAATTCGATGAAGATTGAGTCCTGTGCCATATCAGACCACGTTGTAGCACACAGAAAACTAGAATCTATAATGAACAATAAATGTGGAAGAATTGGTCCGAGGACCTTCAGGATAGACGTTTGAATATCTTCCCATTGGCGTGACTACAAATCTGTTTATAACGGTTGGGACTAATATCGACATGATCAAATGCGACAATAAACCGACTTTGTCTACTGAGAAACGCGACGGATGCTACTAGTAGAGCAGGAGTTGCTTACACTTCCGGAGCACCTGAACTCACCATTGTTTTATAGGTTCGTGTTACTCTAACTTTTCTGTGTAGTGTAGTGCGTTCTATGTTTGTCTTTCGTTTCTATTTTGGTCTCGGTCTTGTATGTCTTCTGATTCAAAAATTTATGTCTGCCACTTTTATATCTTCAAATTATTTTACACTCATTTGATTTGACCACAATACTTCATTCCGAAAAAGAGAAGGAAAATGTGAGGCGGAAGACAGTAGACTAAAGAACATCTTATATTCAACATTAGGGATATATAAAACATGTTAAATTTCTCTCAAAATTCTTAAAATCAAACAAGAAATATAATTTGCATTGTATTCATGTATCAATATTTAAGAGATTTTCGTAAATATTCATGCACTGTAAACGACATCACAGCCCTAAAGGACATAATAGCATTTGTTTATCCTTCAGAATCGATCAGTAAAAAATTATATATCGGAAATTTATCAGAAAGGAAATCTGAACTTTGGTAACAGTCTTCATCTAGAAAATAACATATATGGAACGGAAACCTTGCTTTTATAATCAAGAATCCGCAATTTCAACAATGAAAATATGACGGTCAAATGCAATGCCAAAATACAGAAGTGAACAATATTTTTTTCCTTGTAACATTTTATTAAGATTAACCAAAAAAGGGAAAATAACCATTGATCAAATATAGATCCTCACTAATCTCAATAAAAAACCGGAAGTAGAATCGGGGAAATATGAAGAGGGAAATATAGTCTTCTCATCTAACTTGCAAAAACAACTGATATTTGATATGATTCGCAGTAACGCGAGATCAACCATCAATGCAGATAAACTCGGTCATATTGTTGGTGGCCAAAAAAAAACATCTTCACTATGCTTCTGATGTGTCTGTATCAGATAAAAGTGTCCATCTGATAACGTCATGCAAAGAATGCAACTGGGCTGATCAAAACACTTGGGGATCTCTGGTCCAACAGCGTTGACTCAACATCTAACCCTTTATATCTTGAGTGTTAAAAGACGTTGGTTCAGATTTTCTATTCTAAACAATAAATGATTCACTATAATCCTTTATATCAACTGTATATTGTTGGTCAATCTGCTAAATACAAAAATAGGAGATGTGGCATGATTGTCCATGAGACAGCCAAATTACAGTAGAGTTTAAATTTCTACAGGTCGCATTACTGCCTTCAATGATGAAGCTGTAAAAGACCTAAAACACAAAATGTAAAACTTTTGATAAAACACGACAATCGCACTTATTTTTTGACAAAAAGTTTACCAAACAACAATGAATGACTATTAAAGCAATGATAACCACTGAACTTCAAGTTCCTGGCTTGGGATAGGCACATAAAGTATGTGGCGGGGACAAGAGCTCAACCTTCTCCCTAACTTGGGAAAGTGATGTGATAAAGCAAGCAATGAAAACCATGAAAAAATCGGTCGAAATGTGTTTAACACTTAAGATCGATACTGAAACCCATCAACAAACACAATTAAAACAAATACATGGTACAATAAAGAATACATCGAACAATGAAAGAGTACACGCATGGCTGTCTGCTAGTTAAAAATCTTAAAGCAACCGATCATGACACCGAGTTTTCTTTAACTACGGTGTCAATAAAACACGTCCCATTGGATTTAGTGGTTAAATATTATTAAACGTAAAAAAACACATTAGATTGTCAAACTGCCAAGGTATAAATATATAGACAATATATAGAAAATTTTGTAACAAATATAAACTGATTAATTCCGTTTTAAGCTTTTAAAAAGTAAGTCAATATTAGTACCAATAAAAACCACAACGAATGATTCAATAATAATGCTGTGACGATATACTTTACGGATAAGATTATTAAGATGAATTTTAAGACCATGTGGATTTAGTAAAAATTTCCGAGCTTTATTTACAACGATGTGGTATCCCGTGTTTAATCAGATAATTGCAATTACATCCACATTTGAATACCAAATATTTATATTTATTAAAAAATTTAGTAATGTTTAAACAGTTTGTGGTAACGAAATCCATGACTTAATAATTGTCAGTTATACATATGGTTATAGAGATTGCGTTCATTAAATTCTGAAACGTCGCGCTTCAAACACTGGCATATTATACAAGTTGAGAGACATATACACCATATGAAGGAGCAAAGAACGTCTCCGTCAAGGAAGGAGAAATTAACAATTGAGAATGAGAAGTCGTCCTTCTTGTCGTAAATTGTGATGAAAATTTTACCATGAGAAATATACACATCTAAATCCATTTCAGTTCTCTTAACTAATGAAAACTGAAGCTAAACTAGCGTTTAGGTTGTGGATGAACTTAATCTGGATTAATATTAAATCGTAGAAATCAAATACCATACTTAATGTTACTAATTATGAGTCAGATTTAATCCAAACTTTGTATTCATACTACAGTTTATTTCGGATTAATTTGATCCGGATTAACTTGATCAGCATTTTACTTGATCCGGATTAATTTAATGCGGATTAACTTAATCCAAATTAAATTTAACAAAGTGTGAACATAGAGTGACATTATACACATTTACCTGAATTAAATCATGTAAAATTTTATAGTGTGAACAGGCCCTAAGTGCGCATGTTGTGATAACATGATTTGAGGACGGTTAAACACCGACTGACGCGCTAATAGATTTTTAAGATTGGTTTAAATAAGTATGAAAAAATATTTTAATAGACCTATCTGGTTTTAATGGAATAAGAAAAGGAATTCGAAGATACCTAAGTGGCAGACAGACAAGATCATGACAAAAAAAATGAAACGAAATACAAACATAGAACACACAATGTTACACTGAAAACAAAGTTGGAGTAATACGAACCTTACTAAAATCAAGGTGATATCAGGTGCTAAGCAACTCCTGCTCCACTAGTGGAATCCGTCGTTTTACTCAATAGATAAATACAGTGTATAGTCACAAACGATTTAGTCACAAGATAAGAACGTATGTTTAGACCCGACATAGCGAAGATATCTATTGTCATTAGCGGAATGGATATTTCGTACAGGTCAACCTAATCATGATGGCGAACGAAATTTTTTCGGAGTAATGACCATTAGCCTTCATTGGGAGACTTTTGGCTCAATAGTTTTCTTATCATCTGCAACAATAGATTAATAAAATCCTGATAGGAAGCACAAGTCCTGAAGCAGCTTTTCAAATGAGAAATATACACTCCGCGTGCAGGTGCGTCTGGAATGTTTCTAGACATGAACAGAAAGTTTACAATGGGAAAATCAAAGTTATCTCTCTTGTCGTTAAGTTTTCTTCTTTACCCTAGGTATGAAGCAGACCTATCTGTTTTTGCAGTATCTTTGATTTCAAGTTTAATAGGATAGATGCGGTCAACATAGTCACCAAATGAAGAGTTATTCAGTGGAAGGGCATCATCTTCATAGCCGAACGTGAAACCAAAAGATCGAGTCAACCTTTTTCTCCAGAAGGCTCTATATCATACGAACAAATGAATGAATTGACAAAAAGGGGTACAAAGTTGGTCCCGATTGCAATGACGATAGTCTTTTGAAACAATAACAAAAATTTTGTCAATCAAGGAATCGAACATTCCGCAGATGACATCTTAAGAGTACTTTTTGTTAGAATCAGAGTGGTTAATAACAAAATAAGGTTTTTCGCTCTAGAACCAATTATTTGTATCTCCGTTTGCCATATCTTTAACAAAACAGAGGTGAACCAAAGCTCTTTATTTTATGAGTTTTGAATGTGGAATAGTATAATGATTTGATGCTATTTTAAGAGGAAAGGAACATTGACTTTGTGGAGCATTTGGCAGACCCTGCAATGTAACGTTGCTTGTAAGTACACGTCTGATGCTTTGGAATCCAGTAAAGTGGAGGAAGATCAAGTTCTTCCTTCTTAGTTGAAATTCCAAAAGAAGACAAAACTGACAGATGATTGTCAAGGATTTCGTCTTATGTAAGTGTTGTCGGTGTACATGTTGGGTTGCCAAACGAACTGTCAATATGTAATTCCTTTACTAAGCAGTCTATGTAGTGTGATTTACAAACAAAATCAATGTTGGTAGGGGACATATTTGTCATATAGTTCAGAGAGATGTCTGGCAACACTCGGATCTTTGAAAACCGATTTCGCATATGTATTCATAAATCTTTTTAACTTTTGAATTCGTATTTGTATAAATGAGCCTTCACCCATTCGGAAAGGTATCTAGCTCCTCTGCTTCTTGCTTTGCCCACTGTCTGGCATAATCTTCGACAGAATCAATCAGGATCTTGAAATTGAACTTATGGTTTATGGGCGTTTAACAAACACATTTAGTAGAGAAATGTTTTCGGCAATGTTAAGTTCATCAGTAACCACGTGGCCGACAGGACTGTATTTGAATGGGAAACTTGCAGAAGTGCAGTCTGGAGGTTTCGAATTGTAGTCGTCAATGCTGAGATTCTTCAACAAGTGTTTGTAGTTGAAAATCTTTGTTCAGTGGTTGGTTCAGACTTATCTTAAAAATAAGGTGGAATTTTAGATTTGACGGAATTTTGATAGAGGATATTGCTTTAATTAGGTGATGATCTTTGATTGCGAGCAAAACTTTATGAAACGACAGTTTTTCTGTTTCGTCTTTCTTAAAACTAACCGGTTTGAAAAAACTTGTGTTTAGCAATATCCATGATGACTGCTGTAAGTCTGTACATAGTTGAATTTGGATTTGTAAGAGAAGTATCCAAACATGTATACAAAGAATGAAGTTTTGAAAATGAAAAGGCATATACTTTCGTGCGAATGTGATACATTCTTAGGGATTTCTGTATAAATGATAACACGTCAATCAGGGATACGTCATAAGGTGAGGAAGGCGTGTGATGATAATGACCGTTGCTACGTCTGCGTCTAGATGCAGAGTTTAAGATATTCATCACATTCACAAAACTACATTGAGGGCTTAATAAAATACCTATACCTTCATTTTTTTCATTGCAGCCATACGGTGTTGTCGTTCCAAGATTTCTATTCCAGTAGTTTTTCACTTTTCTACGGAGAGATAATGATTTTGGGATTGTTAGTCCTATTGTAGACCTTTTTCGATGATTCGAACTTACATGGAAAGAATCGAATGGTCAGATAGGATAAAATGTTTAAAAACAATGTAATCAGAATTCTCATTTATGTCGTTTCTATGTTTATTCTATTTGCTGGTATGTAGTTCTACTTTCGTTTCACCGACCTAATTTCATCCACAAATATTATATTTTTATATTATAATCCGTAGACAAGATTTTTGATTTGCAATTCAGTCTAGTATGGTTTTTTTGTTGGTTAAATTGTTGGGAAATTAGTCATCTGTGATCAAAATTTTACAAGTTTTGCATCTTTCTGGTAGAGTTATAATGGGAAAATTGATTTCATTATTGCTTTTAAAATCAAATTAATCTTCTACCGAATCGAAAGTATAATAATGGACGAATAATAATCATTAACCTTTTTGGTTATCGAAACAACAAATTTGACTGGCAAATAAAGTTGCCAGACGGCAAAAGGTACTGAAATAAGATTAGATTAAAGTTTACAAATGTATTAGTAAATGAACACAAAAAATGCGATTGTAAAGTCCAGGATATCCTTTCATCATAAACTACATTATATACGGTCGGCTTTTCCTGGTATAGCGTGAAGACAATAGTAACATTTTAAAATCATAACAGTTTATTAAGTTTATAAGGCCGAAAAACGAACGATATAGTACTAAAGCAGCAACGTATACGGAAACACAAAAATAATTTTATTTTTTTTTCAAATATTAACATCAAACATAGATAAATTTGTCGATGATCGTATAAAGCCATTATTTTTATTTGTATCCCCAGTAAATGTTGCTTCCCTGTACGATAGTGGTTTAGGTGCACCAAGATACGTATTTGTATATTGTCTTACAAGGTAATCGTCTTTGTTCAAGGGTTCTTGTTTGTTTGTTCTACAAAAGAAAACATACCTGTTATTTTTTTCATTCAACCATATAATTATAACCACAATTATTAGCAGATAGTGATAATTTACATTAATCAAGTAAAGAGTACTGTAACAATAATGTGGAACGAGTACTTCAAACCGATACATATGAATTTAAAATATGAAAATACTAAGAAAATACTTAACTTGATACAAAATTTGATACAATTTTGTCGATTTTAATATAGATCGCCAAAACATCACAACCAAACTTTGTAAGAATATCTTCGTGTTGCTTTTGGGCGGGCATATCTATTTTTGAACAAAACACCTCCAAAAGTTGGTATTTTTACAGAAAATGTTACTTTCTTATTGAAATGGTCGAATGTGCCCTGTTGGTTTATTAAAATCATGAAATTAATATGAGTAAAGTTATGAATTATTAAAAGACGATTATTAAACAGCAATTTTATCTCAACTTATTGTTGGGTCGTAAAATCTAAAATTTGGGTAAAATAATTGTTGACTACAATTAAACCATGGAGATATACTTCCAGTCGAACGAACCCCATGCAAAATCCTTTGTTCGATGTACATGAGTGCCTGAAAATTTTCCTCTGTTATACAAAGCATGAAAAGTTTTAAAATGAAAATAAATGATAACTGTTAAAGTATGTTTCACAGAGCTTAGTCTCTCGCTTTTAATTAAATTTTTAAAAATCTTTTGTTTAATCTTCATAATTTTTATAAAACAAAACAGAGAAAAAGTTCGAAATTTTTAAACATATTTTTTTCTGCACTCCTATGAAAATTTAGAAAATTTAGTCGTTTCCATTAAAACAATGCTTGCTCGCAGGATTTCTGAATTTTGGAAAATTTAAGCTTTGCGGTACCTGAAAAGCAATTATAAAGACATCGTCGTAACTTTAATTTTTCAGCAATTTTTAAATGAGCACAGGACAAAAATAGACACCTGTGATACTACGAACACTAAATTCTATTGTCGGTAAGATAGTTAAATCTCATTCTAAATTTTATTTTTATATTCTGTTATTGCATTAAGAACTAATAGCCAAAATATGTTATCAACTATTGATGAGAAGCGATCTTGTCGTTACTGGGCAATCTCCTACGCAGAGTTTGATGGGTAATCCCAAGTCATACCACATCAACCCTGCCAAGGAAAGTACGTCATTGATTGCATGAATTGAGGCATCAAAATAGTTTAATAATTTTCGTCTATAAATTTTTGCGTCACAATCAGGAACCATGGTTTTGGCTGCCAGAAGAGGAGGCTCACAAAATGGCGTAAAAAGCAATGGCAGAGTCGACTCATGGAGAAGTAACTGGCAGCTAAGAGACTCTGCGTTCGAAGTTTGGTTACTGGGCTGTTTTTGGGGAAAAGAGAAGTCATATTCAGTCCATCAATCACATAAGTAAATAATTCATTATCGAGATACAAATCATACAGATAATACATGTTATGTTCATGCTATGAAATTATTAATGCTTGACACTGAAATTGGTATAATTTATATAAATATCTTAATTTTTGCTGGCAAACCGTTTTGTTGGTCATTGCAATTACACATAATTATTTCAATTTCATCAAATAAATATTTGTAGATCTTGACAGAATTATAGCGCCTTCTTTATCACGCTTGAATAACAACATATTTTAAAAGAAAAAACTTACTTTAATTTTTTACGAACACAAAATATTATGATAATTAACAGGCCAGCAAAGGCAAGGAGTCCAAAAATGATGCCAAAATAACTAACACCTCCCGAATAAGTCTCTTTCACTTCCTCTGGTTTTACTGGAAAACAAAAATCATTACTGTGAGAACATTTCAAATTCATCGTATGTTAACATTAAGTTAATATTTTGTTAATCTTTTTTCAAATTCATAAATGAACTTTATATAGATAAGATTTTTTACCTGAAACAACCAAAAAATTCTTTGCCTGTATTTCCTTCCAAAAAATGTGCTGATTACCACAAGGAAACCATTGTTTTACGGGGAAATTAAATGGAAGGATTATTCTGATTTTTAGAAAATAAAGGATAACTCTAAGATATGCATTCTAAAAATAAGCTCATTCATATTTAAAACTGTGCAGACTTCTTACTTGTAGATGAGTTCGTAGTTTCCAATGTAGTTGTTTCAGTAGTAGTTTTCGTCGTCGATTCAGTAATCGTCGTTGAAATTGTTGTCGTAGGTTCGGTAGTGGATTCAGTTGTGGTCGTTGAAATTGTTGTAGTAGGTTCCGTTGTTGATTTGGTTGTCGTCGATAAAACTGTCGTTGTAGGGTCGGTCGTTGTTTCGGTTGTCGTCGTTAATCCTGTTGTAGGGTAGGTTGTTAATTCGGTAGTCATTGTAGTAGTCGTTTCGATGGTAGTTGTTATTTCAGTTGTTTGTGTCATTGTTGTCGTTGGTAATTCAGTAGTAGTTGATTTAGCTTTTGTCGGGAGTGGCGTTGTTGTGAAGATGGGACATCCAGCTGCCAGTGTAGCGTTTGCTAAGCTATCTAAATGACAGAAAAAATGTACATGTAATATTCTTTTGGAAAATCTGTGGTACTTCTAGATTACACTTATTACGCCACTCATTGTTGTGATTATACATAAAATATACGTAACACATAAGATTGGTAAGAAAATTTAAATCTTCTTACTGTAATTATTTCTTATTTGCATAAATGGAATAATTTACATTAGAGGAGATAGAAGAAGGGTCGAAAGTATACCATACACTTCTACAAAGGACTTATAAAAAACCCAATTTTGATATATTACCTAATTTTGGAACTAATGCTGGCACTAAATTACACAGATAAATATAGTCCTGAACAGACAGGGCATAGTAACTATCAGGATCACTAGCAACAGCTGTAAGTTCATCATGATCTTGGTATGAACCTATTCCAACCGTGAATACTTCAGCTCCTAGTTCAGATTTAATGCGATCCGACATAGTCATAGTTTTTAACAGATTACTTGAAGCACCATCTGTCATCACAACAACTGCTTTCTCGGCACCAGGACGTCCTCCTTTCGAAACGTTGAAAGACGATTTAACAACATATTCTAAGGCGTCGAAAGTATACGTACCCCCGCCTGATTGCATACCTCTTAAACTTTCTATCCCATTTAAAAGTTCTGTTTTGTTTGTATACTTTCCCAATCTGAATTCTTCTCTGACATTATCGCTATAGGAGACGATAGAAACTAGGGTGTCGTCGTTACCTATTGTAAGCCATTCTGTGACATTTTGTATAAATTCTAATGCATCTGCAACATCAGACGCGTCTAAACTTCCCGATCTGTCAAGCACAAATACAACATCTGTAACAAAGTCAACATATATAGACAATGAATAAAATGTGTATCCAACATTATTGTTTTCATTTATAATGAATCTGGTTATCATGAATAATGTAAGGTGCCGACCATTTCAATTGGTGTGCATCTCGCTTTGAGTATTTTTTCGATCCCCTTGTTGAACAGATTTTTTTTCATACGTAATTTTAAGTTCTTTTACAAGAAAAATTGTTTACCAAACACATTGTTATTAAGTCCAACAAAATCAGCATTTTGGGGTTAATATTGTGGACGAGAATTTTCCTGAATGTCTAAAAATCCCCATCTAAGAAGACAATCAAATTGTCGGTGCCTTATTGAAAAGAAAAATTAATAAATCCTATGTATGTATTTCACTTATATGTTGCACAATAGGAAAAGTTTTAACCATATTCAGAACTATAATGAAAATTAAAATATCTTAAAAAATATGTAATAAAATATAATTATTCATAAACTGACTTTAATTTAGTTAATTTAAAAATGAAATTGATATTACACGTTATAAAAGAGCGCTCTTCGTTTGAGTCAAAAACATTCTTTTGCGCAACAAGTCATTGTCTAGTTTTTTTTTCCAATTACGTAGTTGAATTGCGTAAAAAATGAATTCTTTTGCACAAATATGCAAGTAAATTTGAACCTGTATCTTAATAACGATAATATATCTGTAAATATTTAATATAGCATCTGTAAAAATATTGTTACATTTGAAAAAGGGAACCGTTCTATATTTATTTTATGCATGAAATTAGTAAATAATTTATATAATATGTAATTTACCAAATACTTCTTTAACCTAAATTTGTCAAAAACGGTAAAGAAATTTAGCTATTTCTTTACATAATGTACACTTCCTTCTAAATCTTATTTATTATATATTTTTTAAATGTTTTACCCTCCAAACTGGTTCAGTTTTTGTTTTGCATTAAATCATTAAGTCTAGTATAGAAATAATAATAATGAATCTTAAAGAACCTTAACATTAAAAAATACTAGAAAACGAGATTTTGTTGAAATAATGAAAATTGTTGAGTATTTATGAAATGTCATACCTTTTGCACCATGACTAGATGTTAATAAAAAGACTAGTAAAACTCCTCCTATGAACAAAACCATGTTATAAATTGAATTTCCATTTTATCTAGAACAAGAAATAAAGTTTGAATTCTACTTATATATTTCGCAGTAGTTTCCTCCGATTCGTTATTCACTGAGAAACATAATATTGACAACTTGGTTTATAATTAACTATGTCAACATTTAATTCTTTATTATCAACAAACAAAACACTTTAACACAAACAAAGAGATATTATTGTATATATTACACTAAAGTGAATAGAAAAATTACCTTTAATTTTCGATTGTTGTCACATGCATTAATACAATATAAAATCACCTAGTTAATTCACTATGAAAAGAAGAAACAGTTTTTAAACTTAAAGAAATATGATAGAAATGACCAAATGTATATGCATATACACCGGTTCTAGCTTGAATTCTTTTACTTAAATTAAATGACAATTATCAATATTTTGCATTGCAAAAAATTGAAACTAATAAATCTAGTATTTGGTAAAGATTTAGGAGTAACATACTGCTGTACAGGAATTTGTGAACATAACAAAAGTGTGTTAGAGTCATAATTTATTCACGCATTATTCCCAAAATAGTTATCATGAATTACATAATAATTTAATAAAGCAATTTTACCCGTAATAGCTTTTCGTTGTTTTATCACATCTATTTTCATCATTGACTGAAGGAAATCTCCCAGGATTTTGAAACTTTTGACAACGAGACAAATTTATTTTTCAATGCAGCCAAGTATTTTAGTCCGTAAGCTAGTTCGACCTAACGTGCACCCCTGGATATGACTTAGATTTTCTGAATGTTATATGGTCTATACTGAAAAAAATTGTGATAGGCTATATATGCCAGGCAAGGGCTTAGTACCACCCTCAGAATTTTGGGATTTAGTTTTCAATGTTAGGATGATTCCTAGAACTCTGACAGCTCATTCTTTTATATTTTCTGCCTGTTTGATAGAGGCAGGAGTAAAAATTTAGTGATAAGTACTACAATAAGTAGAGAAACTAAAATGAAATCTGAGTGTGATACTTATATTTGGCCTGACATATATATATATATATTCTGTGGAACATTAAAATCCTTTAGTAAAGATCATAATGCATACAAAAATCATATACAGTAGGTTAGTGTCGGTTGACCTAGCCCACGACCGTTACAATGTGTGAAAAAAGATAATCTTACAAAAACAGAGATCTAAATAGCATATTACAAGTTCTTTTTATACAGGCAACAACCAGGAAACAAAAGATATCTAAAAGACTTGGAAAATATTGCAGTCGATTAACACACAAATAACTCATAAACACAGAATCACGGACTCCATTAACTCCTTTAAAAATATGCAGTGGCAAATCAAGAGGTGGGAAGGAACGTTCGTCCCTCCCCGTCCCAAAATGAAAAAAAAACAGAAAGAAAATTGAGTGTTGTCCCCTTAATTAACGGAGACAACAACAAAAAATGTCGCATCGCGCCGCTCGGCGACAATTTTACATTTTATGACTATGTGATCTGGAATGGAAAATACTGGAAACGGGGTTGATAACACGTCTGAAAAATTTCAATGAAACCTAGTGATGTACGTGCTGTCATTAAATCCTTTTCTCGCAAATGTGTATGTGTTTGATGAAAACGAAATATTGATAGTTATAGTAAAGTTTAGGCAGGAGATAAAATCGTTCAGGAATACATTTCTCTGGTAATGGTGGGTATCATTGTCAATATGTTCATTCCTTTTGGTGAGAACTGATTTGATTTGTTGAGTAATGTCATGAGTTGGGTAAGGTTCAAGGATTTTTAGACGTTGACATTGGCAAGTTTTCGTTCTCCTTCTCGTGTATAGTCGTTGGTGTTCATAACTTAATCTGCACTGGCTTGTCGGCCGGTTTTACTCAAACTCAAGTCTGTTGGTGTTAGATGGAACCGGACAGAAATTCAGACCCTAGCTCAATATTCGTTCTTCAGAAGTGAACAGCAAAGATCAAAGACTCACCACAATCTTCTCTAGGTTTTTCGTCTTCTGGTTCCCCGAGGGCGGCCGGTGTATGGAAAAAGGTCGTTTGGTTTCTTCGCCTACAGGTAGAACCCATGCTAATGGGGCGTCCGTTAGTTCGAGCGGGATGTATAAATACTCGAACTCCCCTTATCGAAGGTTGTGCCGGGGAAAAAATAGGCACCAGGTATCTGCGTCCTGGAGGCACTAGTCTTCTAAAAGGGGCGTACCTGATTGTTGGGGATGTATAAATTCACAATCCGTCAAGATGGAGACGTTAAAGACGTCCCGTGTTTAGGAAATGCCACGTCTTAAGCACGTTAAAGATTCCTTGTAACAGCTCATTTTGAGTGGTCAGTAGGCGGCCAGTTACAAGGCCAAATTTTCCGCCTCTATCCAACCCGCAATTTTTCCAGTGGCAGTCTAAAAGTCCCTCCCTTACCGGTCACTTGCTCACAGTCTACATATTGATTTATTCTTAAACTTGTTTTCGTATGGAATATTTGCCACTGGACGTTAAATAACAATCAACCAATCTTCTCCTGGACGAAACTTTCTTTCTTACTACGTTTCTTTGATATTTTCGCTTGTTTTGGGTCGTGTTCTTGATTTTACTGATGTTCTAGCAATCTTGTTTGACTGAATCTTCTTCTATTGTTTTAATTTCTTGTTATATTTTTCTCAATTTCAGTGTCCTCTGGACTTGTGTTTTGAAATGTTCTCTCAAGTTCCTTAGTAATTTCAGATTGATGTGTAACGGAATGTGACCAAGTAATCACAGAAGCCACATGAATAATTAAATAGGATATCATCAAAACGTTTTACAAATCTGTTAAATTCCTAGTTGTTTGAGGGTATAATTTTATTTGTAATCCTCTAGGAATGATTTCTTGTTCAATGAATATCTTTACCTTATTTACGTGATGCTATATTTGTATCTTTCTCTTTGTAAGTTATGTTAATTTCTGAAGGATTTATAATGACTGAGTTTTGTCCAACACAAGCTGGTTTGTGAAGCATCTGGTTCAATAATGTACTTCTTAGCCTGTATATAATGTTTTGTAATGTCATCAAAATTCCACCTTTTATACTACTATTTTACATTCAAATTTCAAAGACAAATTAAGAACTTTAGTTCACCTCTGTTTTGTTAAAAAATATATGGCAAACGCAGACACACATATTTGATTCTAGGAAAAGTCAAATTTTATTTTGTCATTAACCCCTCTGATTTTAAGAAAAAGTACTCTGAAGATGACATTTTTCGGAATGATAGATTTCTTGATTGACAACATTTTTGTAATGTATGGCGGAAGTGTGTTTTAACAAACTCTCGGCATTCAAATTGGGACCAACTGTGCACCCCTTCTCGTCGATTTATTTCTTTATCCGAATGAATCTTACTTCATACAGAGCCTTTTGCTAAATGGATGAGTTCTTTCACCGAATAACTCTAAAATTGGTAACTATGTCGACCATATCTTTTTTTGAACTCGAAATCAATGATACCACAGAAACAGAAAAAGTCTGCTTCATAGCTAGACTTATATCAAGAAATTTAAAGTCAGGGTGGGTTAACAACAAAAATTAAAAAAACAAGAGATATGAATTTGATTTTCTCATTGTAAACTTGCCTTTCATGTCTAGCAACATTCCAGTAGCACCTGCATATGGATTCTATATTTCTCAGTGGATACGCTACTCCAGGGCTTGTGCTTCCTATCAGGATTTTATTGATAGAGAAGATCTGACAAGAAAGCTACTGATCCAGGGGTTTATAAGAGAAGGATTAGAGTCATCACTCCGGAAATTTTTTAGTTCGTCATTATGATTTGGTTGACCGGAACGAAATATCCATTCACAAACACCAGTTGTGACTAACATCGATTTTGACTATACACCGGCTTTGTCTACTGAGTAACACGAAGGGTGGCAATAGTGGAGCAGGTGTTGTTTACCCTTCCGGAGCACCTGAACTCTGCCTATTTTTGCAGGATTTCGTGCTACTCCAGCTTTAGTTTTCAGTGTATTGTTGTGTGTTCTATGTTTGTCTTTCGTTTCATTTTCTTGGCCATGGTCATGTCCGTCTTCTGACTCAACGATTTCTTTCACCTCCTTTGGTATCTTCGAATTCCGTCTATCAATTTATTGGACTGACAAATATGACACATTTTGAACATATAAATGTTGAAAACAAATCTTATGAACCAGAAGGAAATATGAAGATACACTCGAACCAAGAAACAACGTTTTATTGAAGACGCCATATATTCATTATGTACATTATAGTATTTTTTGCATATGTGCAATTAATCCTTTATTCATCCTTGGCAAAAATGAAGAAAAAAGAGGGATTAAGGGGATAACCAACATCATCACTAAAATAAATTTCATTCGTTTAATATTCTTAATATTTTGTTGAGTCATTTACTTTAATGAATGGAGGAAAATATAAAAAATCAAAGTGCTGAAAGCACTGCAGAAAGTTTTGCTTTTTGCAATATCTGAGTTCAACTTCACTGCTGCAACA
>JAULBM010288123.1:0-15995 GCA_032357055.1 Geukensia granosissima | reverse complement strand
ACCTTGAGGTATTTTCTTTGGTAAAAATAATATCTAAAGTCAGCAATATACTACATGCATTAATTGTATTTCATAACATTTCTAATCATTGTCGGGGCATAGTGTCCATTGTTAATACAATTTTGATGTTTTTTTTTTCCAAATGATTCCTTATGAAAAAATTAACAAAGTGACACCAGTTTTGAGGATAATATGAGTCAGATGATCTTTTATCCAGTCATATCACTGTGTCCAGCATTTTACTGTGTCCAGCACTTTACTGTGTCCAACACATTATTGTGTCCAGGACATTATTGTGTCCACACTTACCCAAAGGGTCTTTTGTTCACCTTTCACATTTCAACGTTCTGTGGTCATATCATGCTGCGCTTGCAAAGCACCTGATTTTTTTTCTGTTAAATCAATTTGATTTTCAGGTTTTTCAGTTAAAAAAACTAAATTTAATTTCATTCTCATTTCATTAGAGATAAAAAAGTGCTAAACCAGTATATGTAACTACCATTTTCTAATATGAAAGAAGAAGTACATGGTGTATTACATTTCTTTCACACTGATTCCATGAAAACCCATCTATAAATAGTTTGAATAAACATTGTGAATTTTATCCCCGTCTTAGTACTGTCAACTTAACTTTATTTCAAAATTAAAAAGATATAGATTAAATGATATTTTCTGAAAAAGCTATATACAAGTCGAACAAGTAACATTGGGAAGATGAATTTCCTGGTAGATTATTTAACTTGGTTCTTTGTTTTTGTGTTAATAATATATGAATTAAATTGACTTTTATCTTCTCTTTAATGTTTTCCTGACATTGGGGTAATGATCTGTTTGTTTTATTTTTACATTTTTTGGAAAAGGCCATAAATCAATTTTCACATTTTAGAAGTTCACTTTTTTACACTAAATCAGCCGTGTTGTTTAAATTTAAAGTTCTGAACTTTGTTCAAGAATCTATAACCATTTTCAACAATAAAGTGCTAAACAGGCATTTCTGTACAAAATTGTCTTTCCCATTGTTTTAAAATTGTCTTTCCCATTGTTTTTATCCTTCCAATTTTTCATATTTCCAAACTTGAACTCTCATAAAATTCATAATTTATAACCTTTTTCACCAGATTTTCTACAAAGGAAAGACCTTTTTTGCTCGTTCGAATACGTCGTTTTTGAGATACGGGACAGCATACTTATCTTATTACTTTGTCACGTGATAGTAAGGACTTTCAGGTGCATAATGTCTTCAGGTTCGTACTTTCTGCGCTTTACATATGTTAACGGACGCATATTTACTAATATTATGTTGTTAACAGTCATAATAATTGCACTCTATTTCATTTTGTGGCATGCATTTCAAATAAGCAAAGCTGCAATTAGCATTACAACATGATGACACAAGAAATTTTGGTTCCAAAGTGATCTGAATTTTATGTGCGTCTTCGTCAGTTTAACTTTAAGAATTTCTTTAAAAATTTGTATAAACAAAAATCTGTCATCACAACAAATATTCAGTTTCATAGGGAAAAGTCAAATTCTCATAAATTACAAATTTAGAAGGAAGTCTGAGATGTGATGAAATATGTGTGTGTTAGAAAGTTAATAAACTGGAAATATGCTTGCACCGGAAATTGCCGGGAACGTCATAAAACATGTTGCGTCATCCCAGGAACGTCAGGATCTCGAAATCGACGTATTGGGAACAAAGAACAATAACTTGTGTTCAATCATTCATTGGCAGATATAAAATTAGTGTTCTAGTTAACCTGGAACTCTCTTCAGCTGCAATTGAGATATGTTGATACTAGTTTAGTGTGGCTAAGGGATAATAAATAAGATTATACTTTCTGACTTTATAACATTAAGCAGAAATCCTTTCTGATCATTGTACTACTGCCAAAAAGTTTTTTGTCTCCTGCTGCAAGGCGGTGTGGGGTTCATGGTCTGTCTGCCTTTTAAGCGCTCTATCTGTGCTGTGTTTTCACTTAAATTTTTGTCATCCAAAAACAGTCACAATGCTGTATGCGTGGGGGACTTCAGAATGCTGTTTGATTTTTATTTGGGAAGACATATTCAGTTCTGTATTTTTGTCAGATTTCTGTTTTAAAAGTTTTTCTAATTCAATTTCCTTGACTTAAAGTTTCTAAGTCTATAGATGTAACAATATTAAAAGGTTGAGGTATACATTACTAACAAATTACAAATGTATAATGCATGCTGATTTACATCTTAACAATATAAAGAAAAAAACGAAAAAAGTTAAGTTGCAGGAAAAATAAGGCTCAACTTTTTTACTAAAATAGGTGTGGTCTGAAATCAAATGTGTCCATATCTGTCAAGTTGCTGCTTCTCTATTTTTAAACTTGTAAATCTTTGAAAAAAAAGGATTTTGAGGGGGGGGTTAAAAATTTCAAATGAAATTAAGGTGAGGGGAAGCTTATAGCTGCAGGGGCTCTTAATACAGAATACAGTATGACATTAATATTGACATCACTATACAAAAATACGGTATGACATCAATATTGACACCACTATGGAAAGATTACGGTATGACATCAATATTGACATCACTATACAAAGATAACGGTATGACATCAATATTGACATCACTATACAAAGATAACAGTATGACATCAAGATTGACATCACAATACAAAGAATAAGGTATGACATCAATATTGACACCACTATACAAAGAATACGGTATGACATTAATATTGACACCACTATACAAAGATTATGGTATGACATCAATATTAACATCACTTTACAAAGAATACAGTATGGCATCAATATTGACATCACTAGACAAAGATTACGATATGGCATCAATATTGACATCACTATACAAAGAATACGATATGACATCACTTTACAAAGAATACGGTATGACATCAATACTGACATCACAATACAACAAATACAGTATGACATCAATATTGACACCACTATACAAAGATTACGGTTTGACATCAATATTGACATCACTTAACAAAGAATACAGTATGGCATCAATATTGACATCACTAGACAAAGATTACGGTATGAAATCAATATTGACATCACTATACAAAGATTACGATATGACATCAATATTGACATCACTATACAAAGAATACGATATGACATCACTATACAAAGAATATGGTATGACATCAATACTGACATCACAATACAAAGAATACAGTATGACATCACTATACAAAAATACGGTATGACATCAATATTGACATCACTATACAAAGAATACGATGACATCACTATACAAAGAATATGGTATGACATCAATATTGACATCACTATACAAAGAATACGGTATGACATCAATATTGACATCACTATACAAAGAATATAATATGACATCACTATACAAAGAATACGG
Organism: Geukensia granosissima; assembly: GCA_032357055.1. NCBI lineage: Eukaryota > Metazoa > Mollusca > Bivalvia > Mytilida > Mytilidae > Geukensia > Geukensia granosissima. Next base: position 12,619 of record JAULBM010288123.1, on the reverse strand, counting down.
TATGACATCAATACTGACATCACAATACAAAGAATACAGTATGACATTAATATTGACATCACTATATAAAGAATACGGTATGACATCAATACTGACATCACTATACAAAGAATATGGTATGGCATCATTATTGACATCACAATACAAAGAATACGGTATGACATCAATATTGACATCACTATACAAAGAATACGGTATGACATCAATATTGACATCACTATTCCATCATACATAAGCTTTGAAATGACAAAAAAAGTTATATGCATTGAATAAGCCTTTTTGCAGAATCAAGATTTTTGTAGATTATAATTTTATAAATTATAAGTTAAAGAGAAAAGCACATTTTATTACTTATACAAACATTTTGAAAAGTGAAATGAGAGTTATTTTGAGGTACTTGTACTTCAAAATTTAATTGACATTCTTGATTTTTAAGGTGCAGCAAAAATACATTAATGCATCATTCTTCTTTGAATCTGCTACTTCATACATTGCAGTCTCATTTTATTTTTCATTTGTCACCATGCTCTTCCAGAGCTCCTTTTTTGAAAAGAAGGTCAAAATTGCCTTCATTTTATGTTCATCTAATTACATACCTTTACATTTACATTCATAGTAAACTACACACAGACATCATATGGATAATCTAGATCAATGAATTTATGGCAACCTAAAAAATTAAGATTTTGAAAAACTCCTTGTGAAATAGTCTTAGATCTGCTTCAGCCTAAAGTTTTATAGACCCCCCTTTTTTCAACCAAGGTTGCTACCATAAAGAAGAAATAAAATCCTTACAAATCATTTTAAATTTTCCTTGAAATACATCTCACAAAATTTTATCTGATATGCCATTCCTCTAACCAATACGGCCACTGTATCTGAAATTTAAAAAAGAGTAAAATATTCTTTAAAATCTTCTCTGAATATATCTCTCTATATAAGTCAATTTGCAACCAAACATTTGTCAAATTGTCTTTAAGTTCCCATTCAGAATATCTGATGACCTTGACCATTAACATATTTAGACACCAGCAACGTTTTATTTACATTAAAAAAAAATCACAAACAAATCATGTCTGAAACATCTGATCTCATTGAAACCAGAATTTAATGGAATGTTCTTTCTACATCCCCTCCTCTCTCAGTATTGTCTCCAACATTCTCACCAACCAACCTAGACGACCACCACAGTAGAATATCCTACCTCTCTCAGTATCGTCTCCAACATTCTCACCAACCAACCTAAAGGCCACCACATTAGAACAACAATTCACTGGCATATCATTGTCAGAAACTGCTGAACCAAGCTTTGGTGGAATGATCTTGAAATGGTCCTCTACCACAATTGTGTCTGGCATCCAACCAACTATGATGGTCATCACAGCCAAGCATAGTTTTCCATTGTACCCTATTAGGAATTAATGAAAAATCTTTTTATCTAACTCAGGTTTGCCTGTTTTCACCTAATTTGCAACCATTTTTCAGATAATTACTTGAATTCCGAAAACTATTCCATCATAAAATTCTTAATTTCACACAATTTTAAAAGAAACAAAATTTTTGACTTTTAGAAGAAACTGCTAGTACTATATATTTTTCATCCATTAACTTAAATAGCAAGGAGGGTATTGGGGGTTAGGGTTCAAAGTTTTTGACACACATAATTATTTTATATTCAGACATGTTATTCAGAGAGGAAAAACTGATGATCAAGTAGCAAAACACTTTAGTTAGGACATGTGGCAAATAATTTAAAAGCAGTAGGAATTGAGAATGTCTACTGAAGTGACACATATAGGAAGGTGAATGAGGACTAGTGGATGAACCATATGGCCTAAACATGCAATACCAAATATTAGCGCTAGTCCATTCATTTTGATTTCGCACCAAAATAACGTCAGGCAATAATTTATAACTTAACAGTATATTATGGATTGTTTACTCAATACTATGCATGATAAATTTTCATTGAGGCCGTAAGGCTGCAATGTTCGGAAAAATGTGAGAAAAGTTTTGTGTGTTATATAAACTGTAACACCTCAACCTGTATATACATGTATATATAAATCATAATACCTCCTCCTTTTTAGATTAATCCTCTGTATATACAAGTATATATAAATCATAATACCTCCTCCTTTTTAGATTAATCCTCTGTATATACATGTATATATAAATCATAATACCTCCTCCTTTTTAGATTAATCCTCTGTTTATACATGTATATATAAATCATAATACATCCTCCTTTTTAGATTAATCCTCTTTGCCTTATACATGTATAACTGCACTGTCCCTCTGTAACCATGTTGTGCTTGTAACTGCATTAGTTGTATCATTTTATCAACACACTGCACTTTTTCTTTGTTTTTTTTTTGTAGGAGAGAAATAAAACGACCATCTGACTACTCCCCCTCTGCTTCTGATTCCGCTAGTAATAAGGATTATGACAATGCACAAGCTTTTGATAACATGGGTTACAGTTATTCAGGCTCTGCCTATGCTCAGGTTCCTGAGAAACAACCTCCTGTTGAAGATATTCCTCCTCCCACAAAAATTGTTGTGGATGAAGAGCTGTCACATTTATAAAAGTAAATTAATTCAATCTATAATATAATTAGAAATATAATCAAGTATTTATATATATTTCTTGAAAATTTGAATCCTTTTGGCTTTAAACAGTCAATTTTTTTGTTTTTTTGTAATATGTATAAGTTGTGAGTCATTGAATTTAAAAGATTAAAGTAAGAGAGAATTGAAGCATATATTTCAGGGTATTTGTTAGTTGTTTTTTTTTTAAAACATTGATACTCGACTTTTGACAGGTGTATCATGTTTTGAAGGAATATTTGTGAAAAATAGAAGTCAACAAATGAAAAATTTCCTGAGCTTAAGGCAAGCAAAATAAGTCTCCAGAATTATATTTTTCACAAATATCCCATCAAAAAATGATATATATGTTTAATTCTACCCAATGTCCAAATTTATTAAAACACATTCATGACTAAGATTTGTCAAACATGTGTGTCTGGCAGGGTATTTTTTGTAAATACCATGGACCAAATACACTGCTAGTTGTATTCATCATTGCATTTGTATAAAATGTGTTGTTTCTTAACCAATCGAAAACCAGTATTTTTACATAAGGTAGAATTAGGTATATAACAGATATCTCTTCGTTATTTGATTTTTGTGGATTTATATTTGAATATAGCATTGTTTTTTAATAAAAAAGTAAATTTAGGGTAATTTTTTAGCAAGTCATTCCTGTTTTATAAAATTTAAATCTGTAGACATTCTTTCTGTATAACTTGTATCTTACTTCTTATGCCGAATAACTGAAAACCCAGCTCCATCATTTTGCGCTGTTTTATTCATTCTTTATTTTTATAAGATGTCTGTGTCATCAAAATATTTTATCCGTTATGAGCCCACCTGGCCAAAGGCAATGTGAGCTTTTGTCATAACTTGGCGTCCATCATCTGTCAGTAAACTTTTACATTAAATTAACTTTTCTGATACAACTGGTCCAACTCGACAGGAAGCATCAATATATAAGGTCCTTTATAAAGATTGCTCATTATGTCTCCTTTCAACAATCATGGCCGCCATGGATAATTCATGTTTCAGATGGGCTGAAACATAAAAAAAAAATATCTGCTCTGAAACAGCTAGGCTGTATGGAACCAAACTTTATAGGAAGCATACATGGAAGGTCCTTTAACAAATTTGTTCATTTCATCCTGATCGGCAAAAAGCTGCCATGAACTGTTCTTGTTTCCGATGGTATGATACATTAAAAATCTCCTCTGAAACCGCTTTGCCAAATGAATTAATCAAATGATGAATTAATATTTGATATGGAGCATCTATGGGAAGTTCTTTATAAAATTTCCTCATTTTGTCCCAACTAGATGAAAAACATGGCCGCCATGGATGATTCTTGTTTCTGATTGGCTGATACAGTAAAAATCTCCTCTGGAACTGTTTGGACAAATGGATTAATATTTGATATGGAGCATCTATGAAATATCCTTTATAAAATTTCCTCATTTTGTCCCAATCGGACTAAAAAAATGGCCACCATGAACTATTCTTGTTTCTGATTGGCTGATACTTTTAGAATCTTTTCCTCTGAAATCGCTTGGCAAAGTGAATGAATTTTTGATATGGAGCTTCTATGGATGGTTCTTTATAAAGTTTCCTCATTTTGTCCTGATCGGACAAAAAAACATGGCTGACAATGGCCCATTATTGTTTTTGATTGGCTGATACATTAGAAAATCTCCTCTGAAATTGCTTGGACAAACAGATTAACATCTCCTATTTTTATATTTATATGGAGCATCTGTGGAAGGCCCTTTATGAATTGTCTTCATTTTGTCCTAATTGGAAACTTAACATGGCCTTTACAGATTGTTCTTGTTTCTGATTGGCTTATTTCAAAAACTCTTCTCCTCTGAGACTTTTCATCCAAATTTCAAGTGAGCGATACAGACTCAGCCTCTAATTTGTTAATTGATCGAACGGAATACTAGAGAGCAAGCAAAATAATATATGATTAATGAACAACATCAAGAGGTTATTTAATTTGATAGAATTTCAGGACTGTGTCTAGGTAAGAAAAAGAAAATCACCAGAAACAAACACAAACACACAGACATTATTCATTTCATCAGCACACTTGTAATATTGTAGGTTTATGAATGTTGTACACGAAACATTTTTAATATTTTATCATACATCTTTTATTTTATTTTGCAGTAAACCAGATAATAGTAGTTTAACAAACAGTTCAAGAAATTCGGCCTCTAAATATGGAAATGATGACTATGCATTTGTTGATCCAGCTAAAAAACGTGTTGACAGATATGACCAGGCTTTCTCACCGCAAGATGATGTTAAAAAGATGATTCCACCCGACAATTTCCAGAAATCTTCCATAGAGGATATAAACACTACGGACATTAAATCTGTCATACCTGTCGATCAAAACAAAGATGATAACACAGTTGATGTCAATAAAGATATTTCCATACAAATTGATACTAAAGAGTAGCCCATCATGTATATAACTGTTGTATTCTGGGAAATGAATATTTATTTTGATAATTTTAAAAATCTAAGTGAAAAATTTCAAATATTAGCCACATTTTTGTGGGGGGGAATTGTGTGTAAATTAGTTTTTTTAAAGTGTTTCTTTTTTTCTACAGCTTTTTTTTTTTGAAAGGAAAAAATTTTTTTATTTTATTTTGTGTAAAAAAAACTTATGGATAGAGAATGGTTAAATAAGAAAAAAGACTTCAACTAGACTATTAATAGTTTGACAAAAAATGTCAAAAGAAATATTCATTTACCTAACCAGATTAGAATATTGTATTTTATGCATAATAGTTATTTTTACTTTTTTAGAATCTGTTGGAATTTTTATACTTTTTTACTCCTGTTGACCAATTTTTGTCTCCTTTACAAGACAAATCGTGCTAGATGTTTGTGTCTTGAATGTTAATTTTTTCTACTACAAGTAATTTATGAATCATTTTATGAAATTTAATCAGAAATACTAAGATTTGTATTTTTACCATTTTATTATTGAATATAGTTTATTTAGAGATATTTTTACCTACAATAAGTAGACTTACTGGTAACATACATATTAATACATATCCACTGATATGGGAACAATGGAGTAAATGGACTTAGCGGAAATATTTTTAAAGGATTATTTACACGTCAGTTTAATGGAAAATTTACCTGATATTTACCCCTTTTAGTAAATGTGTGAAAAAAATAGTGAGACACTTTCATTGAAATTCTGAAATTAAGTATTTTTTCACTTGTCAACAAGTAGTTTTTTTTTACATTTTAAGATCCCCATATATTCTATGAGTATACTAACATCATGTAACCAGAGAAATCTTACCTTTGCAATAAATTAACATGACAATTTAAAGATTTATATATTTTTCTGACAAAGGGAAGGGGGGTTACCAATTCATCTGCGATTGTATATTTGTCTAGCAACTTTCATTAATTTCTACAAAGTAGATTAACTTTACTACATTATATTTACATCTTCCAGCTATGTGAAGGTTGTGTTATATCATTCCAATAAACTTTACTTTCAGACATCTAGGTGTGCATGTTGTTACTAACTATAAAAATTTCTGTAGAAAAATCTTTGAGACGGGCAATAAAGACAGGTAGCAGGCCTTCATTTTCTTTAGGGGTTTCAACCCTATAAGGCATATTTCTAACCAAACTGTTAACCCTACCAAACTATTAACCCCGAGGGCTCATTCATACTTCAAAAACAATCGTTGCACAATGTTGTGCAATGTTCAGAAAATCGCTGGGTGTTTTGTCCTTGTCTAGGTTTGTGAAAATTGAAAATCGTGCGACGAAGTATAAATAGGCCTTGACCCTAACCACATTATTTCCCCAAGTTGACACACTCCTAAAAAAGAAACCACAATTTCTAAAAATAAAGTGGCGAGGTATAATTTTTAACTATACTGATGTCACCTAAGATTCAGACATTAACAACAACTGGCCAGATTCATGTGCTGTCTTAGTTCAAACTTTAAATATGAACCCTGTTGTCACCTAATTACTGGAGACCTTAACATCATTAAAGACTGAGAGGTTACTGCCTTCCTTGAAATGACCCTAAATATTGCACTGCAGCCAGAATTAATTGAAGCCTTTGTTGTGATTTTATAAAAATTTTTAAAAAATCTCTTCACACGTTGCAAAAATGGATCAAAAAAGAAAATTTTGCATTAATCCTGTAAGAAAGGCCTAGACAAATACATGACTAACATGATGAAAACCAACAACAAATACAATTAAAACTAATACATGTTACAAGAAAAGTATTGACCAAGAATGAGTACTCGCGGTTGTTTGCTATTTCAAAACCCAAAAGCAACCAATTAGGAAATCAAATTCTCTTTACTATGGTGTCTATTAAAAGAACATCTCATGCTGTTTCCAGATTAAAACCCAAAATTATAGAACTTCAAATTAGTATGTGTTTGTTTCTTGAGATAAAAAGCCAATAATATTGAAGTTGTCAGTCGAAAATATATAGAATTCCTTTGCAAAGACATTCAGTTCCAACACATTCTAATCTTTTAACTTGACAAACCAACAGATCTTTAATGAACATTTAAATGTAACCACCCAGTCAAAGGCAGCATCTGATAATATGAAAGTTCCTTCAATGTACTGGCTTACTAAACTTCCTAAAACTCCGTGTAAGTCTCGGCTCATTTCTGCTTGTAGTAATGCTAAACCAATAATGTCTAAATTCTATTAACTAGTGCCCTTATTAAAACTATCATTGTTAACTTCTATAGTTAATATTATGAAAATTAATCTATCAACTACATTTGGAGTTTTAAATTCACTAGATGTTTTAGACAAACTAAAGTCTGTCCAAGTTCCTTATTTTACAATAGTTATGATTTTTAGCTCACCTGGCCAAAGGCAATATGAGCTTTTTTCATCACTTGGCCTCAGTCGTCTGTCTGTCGTCCTTAAACATTAACATTTTCATCTTCCTCTCTGAAACCCCAAGGCCCAAATGGAACCAAACTTTACAGGAAGCTCCTATGGAAAGTCCTTTACTAATTTTTAGCAGTTAAAAACATGGCCGCCATGGGGGATTCTTGTTTCTGATTGGCTGATACATTAAAAATCTCTCTGAAACCACTTGGCAAAATGGATTAATAATTGGTAAGAAGTATCTATGGAACGTCCTTTAAAAGGTTTCCTCATTTCGTCCAGATTGGACTAAAACATGGCTGCATGGACGATTTTTATTTCCGAATGGCCGATACATTCAAATTCATTTGCTTTGAAACCGCTTGGCCAAATGGATTAAAATTTTATATGGAGCAGCTATGGAAGGTCCTTTATAAAGTTTCCTCATTTTGGCCTAATCGTCCAAATCTTGTTTCTGATTGGCTGATATATTAAAAAATCTTCTTTGAAATTGCTTGGCCAAATGGATTAATATTTGATGTGAAACTTCTTTGGAAGGTCCTTTATGAAGTTTCCTCATTTTTTGACTGGATCAGACAAAAAACATTGTCGCCATATGGGTGATACTTGTTTCTGATTTGCTGATACATTAAAAAAGTCTTCTTCTCTGAAACCTCTTGGCCAAATGGATTAATATTTTATATGGACCATCTGATGAAGGTCTTCTCTTCAAGTTTCTTCATTTTGTCACTATCAGATACTAAACATGGCGGTCATGCAGGATTCTTGTTTCTGATTGGAAGATACATAAAAAAATCTTCTCCTCTGAAACTGCTCAGCATTAATATTTGATATGGAGCATCTGCAGAAGGTCCTTGGGGCCTGGGTGGCCGAGTGGTCTAGGTAGTCGATTTAAACTTACCAGTACAGATCACTAGCCTATCACCTATACAGCTTGAGTTCTCACCTGACTTTGTACCATACAAAAATAGGTTGAGCTGAACTCCCATCGCACGTGATAAGGTTTGTCAGTTACCTGCCCAAGGTCGGTGGTTTTCTCCGGGTACTCCGGCTTCCTCCACCAGTAAAACTGACCACCCCGATATAACTGAAATGTTGTTGAAAGTGGCGTTAAACCCCAATCAAACAAAAAGAAAGTCCTTATAAATTTCCTCATTTTGTCCTGATCAGAAACTGAACATGGCCGCCATGGACGATTCTTGTTTCTGATTGGGTAACCCATTAAAAAGTCTTCTCCTCTGAAACCTTTTGGTCAAATGGATTACTATTTTATATGGAGGATCTATGGGAGGTTCTTTATGAAGTTTCCTCATTTTGTCCCAATCGGCCAATTCTTGTTTCTGATTGGCTGATATATTAGAAAATCTTCTCTGAAATTGCTTGGCCAAATGTCAGGTAAGCCTCCTGAGCCTCTAGTGCTACTCTTTATGCTACTTTACCACATAAGCGTATTAAGGAAAAGTTTTTAAATCTTATCTATTGGTCTTTCAAAAAGTCTGGTTGTTCGTACATGTATGCTGCAATAATATGATTTCTTTTTAGTAATACATCTTATAACAAATTCACTTGTTGGACATCATCTGACATGAATTGCAGCAGTCAAATTTCTTCTTGAAGATATATACCATTTTGCATAAAGATCTATTGACGAAAAGTTAGCATACCAATGGACACAAACTGTACTCCTTTCATTGCATTTATTTTGTTATAAATCAGTTTATGGCCAAAATTCAAAAAGACCCTTCAAAACAGGATTTATTAATAAAGTTTATTAAAAATTTTAGATATTTGGTTTATGTTTTGGCAATAAATAATCCAGTTTCAAAACTTTGCAAAAGAAATTTATCCCAAAGAACTTACCTTAAATTTATCTATTATCAGTAATGATCATATTCCCTTTTTAGATTTTGATTTAAAAATGAAACACGGTTGTTTATGCACTAAAATTTATGACAAAAGGGACGAATTTTCTTCTCCTATAGTTAACTTTCCATTTCTTGATGTGGACGTGCTTTTGTTCCAAAGTTTCTGACTTGAATGATCACAACTTACATCCTACTGTTAAAATTTTGCAACAGGGATACAAATATCACAAGCTTCTCAATTTTATAACCTTTACAAAGATTTAATACAAAATATGGTGGCAAATGTAGAAGTTTGATATAAAAAGGATCTCACATCCTACATTTTATGGAAACATTATGTTCAAGCTTATTAATTAAAAATATGATCCACACCACATATTTCATGTGCCTGACATAGGAATCGTTGTCATAGTTAGGTCTTTGTGTTAAATGTTAGTTACATGTACATTTTTGATAATATTCAGGCAAGAGGATTACAAATGTATTATATTACATTATACACAGGCCCTGTGGAGACCTCTAGATTTGAAATCCCCCCTGTTTTTTCTTGTGGTTGGAGTGCAGTCTCTGACATTTACCCCATATCATTTCATTTTCATATATAATATCCTAACCCTTAAGTACAGGGTCTTACTAAGATAAATGAAGGTGGATAACTAGATATTCAGTTAAACTAAACACAGAAAGGTCTTTGCATTGAACAATGACCAAAAAGGTCACCTAGAAATTGGCCATCTTTTAAATACATGAATATTGCCTGCTTTTGTTTTCTAAGATTTTTTCCTTTGACCACTTGTTGGGAGAGGGTTGGGTACCCACTAAATTAGTTCAACTCAACCACATGTCTCATTTGCCTGTCCCAAGTAAGGAATTGTGGTCATAGGTTTGTCTTTGTGTTTAATGATTTGTTACATGTACAATTTTGATAGTATTCAGGTAAGAGCAGTATTATTTTACCAATACAGGATTTTTTTGTTTGGGGCAATTTAGAGCTTTCCACAAGGAGTGGTATTCAAACCTTATTGAAGAACTTGTGGAGACCTCTGGATTTGTAAATTACTCTGTTTTTCTCGTGGTAAGAGTGCAGTCTCTGACATTCACCCCATATCTTTTCATTTACATATTAAATGTGAAAATATATTGTAAATTTTACACAAGTGTGGACAAAAAAATCTCTTGCCTGTAAAAGCGGTATTCACCCTGTAAACGTCTGGACACAATAATTTTCTAATCTAAATGTTCAGCCAGTAATACCACCAGAACATTTTAATAAAACAAATCAATAGTCGGATATTGAAAACATGATGAAGAAGGTGAGTTATTGTTGATCAGTTATAAAACTTGACTGAAGTCGTTGAACCATGAAAATGTGTTCAAGGACAAAAGACATGCAGCAGACTGACATGTACTCCTAATAATCAATAAGCACACCCAAAGTTGTTGCCCTTACACTTATAGTAAGTGAGAAATAGGCCTGAGCATGAAATCTTTACCCTAGTCAATGGACCATTAAAATGAGGTCAAGGACAAAAGACATGTGGCAGACTGACATGTTCTCCTAATAATCAATAAGCATACCCATTATTGTTGACCTACCACTTACAGAAATTGAGAAATAGATCTAAGCATGAGAACTTGACCCTAGTCAATGGACCATGAACATAAGGTCAAGGACATAAGACATATTCCAGCCTGACATGTACTCCTTGTGATGAATAAGTATACCCAATATTGTTGACCTGTCATGTATAGTTACTGGGAAATGGATCTAATCAAGAAAACATGACACTGAGTGGGTTAAAGTCATTGAACCATGCAAATTAGGTCAAGGACAAAGGTCACATGATCAATTGACAATTTCATAACACGAATTATATGACCACCAAATCTGGTCCTCCTAGGTTTCATAGTTGCAAAGATATAGAGGTTTAAAAAAAATTAAGGCCGCCGCCGGAAAGTTACACCTATGTCTCGCTTTTGTGACTTTGTCCCAGGTGAGACAAAAATCACTCATTCATGAAAACAAGGTCAAAGACACATGACATAAACAGGTGAACATATAAATGAATTTTCACACCAAATAATGATTCGTCATGTGTCTGAAAAATGACCTTATCAGAAAAACATGGTCATTAAGTCATTGGACCATGAAAAACAGGTCGTGGCAAATGGACTATAGCAGACAAGAAGTACTGACCAAGAGCTAACTATAGACCGGATATGGTAGGTCTAAGTATAACTGTTGAGACACTACGGACATTAAATCTGTCATACATGTCGATCAAAACAAAGATAATAACACAGTTGATGTCAATAAAGATATTTCCATACAATTGATACTAAAGAGTAGTTTTTGATATTTTTAAAAATCTAAGTGAAAAATTTCAAATATGGGAAACATTTTGTTTAGAGAAAATTGTAAATTAGATTTTTTCAAGTGTTTCTTTTTTTCTACAGCTTTTTTTTTCTTGAAAGTGGAAAAATAAAAAATTTTATTTTATTTTGTGTAAAAAAAACTTGTGGATAGAGAATGGTTTAATAGGAAAAAAAGACCTAAATTAGACTGTTAATAGTTTGACAAAAACAATCAAAAGAAATATTCATTTACCTAACCAGATTAGAATATTGTGTTTTATGCATAATAGTTATTTTTACTTTTTTAGAATCTGTTGGAATTTTTATACCTTTTTTACTCCTGTTGACCAATTTTTGTCTTCTTTACAAGACAAATCGTGCTAAATGTTTGTGTTTTGAATGTTAATTTTTTTTACTGCAAGTAATTTAATAATCATTTAATGAAATTTTATCAGAAATCCAGATTTGTATTTTTACAATTTTATTATTGTATATAGTTTATTAAAAGATATTTTTACCTTTAATAAGTAAACTTAATCTACATATTAATACATTTCTCCACTGATATTGGAACTGTGGAGTAAATGGACTAAAGAGAAATATTTTTAAAGGATTATTTACACGTCAGTTTACCTGATATTTCCCCTTTAGTAAATGAGTGACAAAAATATCAATTAAATTCTGAAATTAAGTATTTATTTTACTTGTCAACAAGTTTTGTAGTTCTTTTTTTTTACATTTTAAGATCGCCATATAATCTGTGAGTATACTAACATCATGTAACCAGAGCAATCTTACCTTTGCAATTGATTTACATGACAATTTAAAGATTTATATATTTTTCTGACAAAGGGAAGGGGGGTTACCAATTCATCTGCGATTGTATATTT
>JAULBM010288112.1:0-15997 GCA_032357055.1 Geukensia granosissima | reverse complement strand
GTCGTTTTGGTCTTGTCCTCGTTGTTCTCCGGAGTTTGTCAGTACTTTTACATTTTCCCTTTTCCTCGAATATCCCCCTTGGTATTTCTTGACACATTTTATAGCAATGCGGAATCATATCAAGGCCGGCACGGAAACAAAAGAAAACATTGCACAAGTCAATACTAAACGTCTGACAAAAATAAAATAAAAATCAAGCTTATTACAGTTCAAATAATGATTCGAATCACATATGTGAACAAAAAATTACAAAATCACTGCTGATGCCATTTTGTTCAATATCGATATATTTAGTGGTCAGTGCGACGGGCATATCCTTTAAGGACAATACAATTTAATTATTTATAAATTATAGAAATCCGCAAGAAATAGTCCGTAATTTCTACTATTTTAAAGAAAGCATATGGAATATATGTGTTATAGTTTCCATTTTGTAAATAATTCATCAAAATGTATCTATAAACAATTTGATAATTTTTTTTATTAACAAAATAGAAAATGTAAAACATATAACATATGTCGGAAAGATAACAGACTAAAAAGAGTGGATATAAACGTCAGTTAGAATCTCTATTTCTCGTTTGGAAAAATGTGTTTTTCTTCGCATTTATTAATCGTCACTGGTAAACACTAGCATAATAGATACACGTGGCAGCCTAATAGATAAAAGTGCCTGTGAATTTATACTACTTTGAACAACACAAAATTGAACGTTGAATCGGGAATTTAAAAGACTGACAATTTTGGTATTTAAACTGTAAAACGTCCAGTTAGGCGAATGAAGCACATGTATTTGATAACTTCATGTGCATAGATTCGCAAAAAAGAGAATTCTGTTTACTTTTCAAAAATAAAAGGTGAATAAAATGAGATAACAACATATTAATAAAATCTTATTATAAATTTGTTTGAATTATAGTTTGTATTATATTATAATTCGCATTTGATAATACACAGCATCTTAAAATTGTTAATTAACTTATCCGTATATTAGTTCGGAAAAAAGTTGCGGCTGAACTTTAGACAAAGACAGAACATCTTTGAAAGGATAATCTTAAGACACCTTCGATGGTAAGTCTGGGATCAGTGTTAAGACAGTCTTAAGACTATTATAAAATTGGTCCTAAGACTTATCTTTGGACATATCTTTGGATACTTTCGATAACATGGGCACAAGGAATTTTTACAAATTGCAATCTTTCCAACATAATTCCAGTATCCGAAATAAAAAAAATACAGCATACAGCTAAAGTTACGACCCCGCACAGCACAAGAGAAACACTCTGCAATTATTTAAAAAAAGAAAATGAAATATATGCCAGAAAGACACATAAGTTTATAACAAATGATCAAAAGCCATATTTAATTGCGTGTTAAGCGTTTTTCTGGCTTCCTGCCGTGTTAGGGGTTTTTGCAGTGTCACTTTGTTTTCAGATAAAACAGAGACACATAGAACTTTGCTCTGGTTCAAATTAGTTCAATACTCACGTGTTCTGTCTTGGTCCTCCATGTCTTGCTCGAACGAATAGTTAGCTATGGTAGCGTGGTGCCTGAAATGTTTAATAATAATATTGAATCATATACAGAATCCGACTGATTCCCTGGACCTGTTGATCCTAGCAACTGTGTCTGTTTTTAAAAAAAGATTTAAAGTCAGTTTGATATATTGTTATACTTACAAGATCTTATCAATAAAAATAATATAATTTTGACTCTAAACCTAAATTTAAATCATCAATTTTCCAGTAATAATATCATAAAAATGTCAGCCCCTAGTATTGTTAAATCTTTATTACAAAACTTTCAATTAAGACATATATAAACATTTACGAGTGCCTTTTAAAGATTCTAGCGCGGGTGTAACATGATTGTTAATGTAAGCTTTAAATATTACCCCCGCAATGCAAATATTTATTCAAGCATATACACTACATATATAAAATTTAAATTGCTGTGCCTCCCTTCACCAGTAACTACTTCGTTAAAATTAAAATTAAAAACAGCTTTTAATATTTTTAGTTACAAATCAAATTAGAATATTTTCAACTTAACAATTGTAAGCTTTCTTATTTGATATGAACTACACGAATATTAATATATTTCTGGGTGCCGGTACATACATTTTTTTTGGCTAAAAGGACTATAATTGTTAGACAGTACTGACATGACTGAAGCAGAATTATGCTGCGTTGTTCGGCACTCTAAGATAGTTATTTGACTTGTAATGACATTCAATTTTTGCATTTAAACCGAAATCTGGTGTTATTTCATAAACGTGTCTCCAGTGAGTTCGAGTTTTACTTACTCCTAGTTAGCCTATGTCCTGCAGAGAACGCCAAATTTGAGATCTTTTGTCTTAGAAATTTGTATATGTAAGATTTTGGCACAAGCTGAGTTTCTTTCCCAAGCTCAAAAAATGCACAACCAAACTGTTCAGAACTTTGATCAATTCTTAAGGCTGACTTAAAAATTCCCAAACCTGCATATCATATCAATATCTACATTATTTGGCATATATTTTTGTTTTTTGGACCAAGATAAGCTGGAATCATTGCATATTCTTCTGTAATCAAAATCTGCATTGTCTAAAGTCATGGCATTGGCAGTTCCAATAGGAAAACTTATCTTACCAAAGTTTCCATTCAAAGAATTACATATATCTGAGAAATACAGCATGTTCAAGCCTATGTTCAAGCATATCAGATTTGTATTATCATCTTAAATACAAGATTACGAATGTTGAATAAACACTGGGAATTTAGTATGCTATATGTACATATCAAGGTGTAACCTCTCATCAGTAGCATTAGAACCAAACACAGGAATTCCAAAATTCAAACATATTTAAAAAGAAGTACTCAAATCTCCAAGCAATAGGAAGCCCAATCCGACAGCAGGGACAACTACTGAATGTAATACGCTCTGAAGCTTTGTCGTATTTTCAATGCTTTAGAATTGAAACAAATGCAGCACTATAAACATTATTTGATAAATTTAGAGGACATATATTTAAATATTTTGAGTTATCCTGCATAAATTTACAAACTGCTGTGAGTGGAGTGATAATAACATGTTATATTGTACACCAATTATAGAATTTTCGTGTTAATATAGGTAGGCCAAAGGGGGTGATGTTTAACCCATATTTTTGCAGATTATCAAGTATATATTTTTGTTTTGCTCTATTTTATACGCTATTTCCTTTGGCGTTTAATATACATGTATACTATCTGAGAGCTCTGATATCTCTGAAAACGCTTTTGAACATGCTGTACTTCTCAGATATATATCATTCAGTAATAGAAAAGAATGACAGATATCAGTTTTGAATTGTAACTTTTAGAAATTTAAATTTCAATTTTAACCTATTTTCAATTCAGTTTCAATTATCCATGTTTAAGGTCAAAATATATTCTCAAGTTTCCTTTTTAAAACTGCTGAACCACTTAAAATACAAATAATATTTATATTCACGATATTAATTAGTGTAAAGTTGTAATGAGTAGTTAATTAGCTATAGACTTACCGTGATGAAGTTTTCTCTTTCCTTGGTTGGTAGGAGAAATCTCTGTTTTGACGACAAGTAACGGTAATATATTCATATCTATAGGTAGATTCGCTCAGCTAACTCTTTAAGTAAACTGTGACGTTCTCTTAATGTGTAAAGGGACTAAGGCGTGGAATGAGATAGTTTACAATTAAATGTTATTGACCTATTATTGGAAATCAGTGGTTGATCCATGACTTTTGATCTAATGCAGATTGAAACTTTAAATACCCTTATTCGCCTCCGCCTCAGTGACGGTACATAGCAACCACATCATATTTTAACCAGCATATTTTAAATCCTTTTACGTGTTCATTATGAATTGGATTAGATGAATTGGCATCGGGGGACCATGCATGAAATATTAATAACACAATAATTGTATCCTATTTATTGTCATAGGTTGCGGAATACATTTTTTTTTAAATTGAAAGACTGTCTAACATCACGGAAATAATTGTGCGCTCGGTGCGCAACCAATCGGCTAAATCCGCTTCAATATAACTCATTAACAGTTATATCTGGGAAAAAAAGTCGTCTTAAAAGGTCAATTTCCAAAGTTATAGTACAATCTTGTTTGGACGTTTCTGGTCTCCTTATACTTTCTTGCTTTTTACGTGTTTTACAAATTCCAAATTGCATGCATCTTTCCTGCAATTTTCTTTTTGCGTTCTTTTTCCAGAAGTTTAGCCGGCTTCTTGAATCATGATAGTGACGCTATAAAGCTATTGTACACGATGATAAACCGACAAGAAGATGTTGAAAACCAGTACTTAGTATAATGTTGATACCCTTTCAGAATGGACAAAAACTGTAAGGTCACGTGTTCAAAATAGAATAAAAAACGGTCGACACTACAATCTTGTCGGTCGATATAAAATATCTGTTTCACAGATGAAGACGGATCCTTTCCTTAAAAGTGTGGAATAAACCAAAAGCAGGCTGTCCACTATCTCTGCCTGGAGGACGTAATCCCATGAAACCTTCCCCTTTACCCCGACATGACCTGATCAAAAAATAGACAATACGGTGGGTGTCTAAAAAGAGGCAGGAACTGCTTACCCTTCCAGATAACCTGAATTCACATCCGTTTCTTTGATGGTGTCCGCATTGTTTATAGTTATTTTTTGGTTTTTACTTTTATATGTACACTATGTTTAATGTTCTGTCTTGTTCATGTTCTTGAGACTGTCGATTCTGTCGACCACTTTTATCTGGTCCTTCAGTTTTCTTTTGCTTCCTCATTTCATTGGATGGCAAGATTACATAAGAGCACTGTCCCTACAAGCAGGTCTTATTGGGTCTGTTATTAGCTCGGTTTTATTGGAATTTCCACAAAGCTGCTCTCAAAGCTTTTAACTTCATCTTTAGCCACTATCAAGAAATACTGCGAGACAAAAACCATGCGAGAAGTGACATAAATAAGACGTGGATAATAAAGAATTCAAAAGACCGGATGGACATTTTAAACTCCGGCTTCCTCCACCATTAAAACCGACCGCCGCGATATCACTGAAATATTGTTGAAAGTGGCGTTAAACCCAATTCAAACAAAACAAACAAACACTCTCTATACAGCCATACCACACGCTTTTCTCAAATCAAGACTAAAAGATCTAATTCACTGCTGCTTTCCGAAAAAGAATGGAAAAATATGTATCGTTGTCGTTAGAACTAAAACGTATTTTGTTCAATACATTACAAAAATTAAAAAAAAAACACAAATACAGAGGATGATATAACAAAATGTAAGATTTCGTGATTGACAACATCTTTGTTCAGTTTGGATTTCCAGCGGACGTTCTGCATTCCAATGAAAACTTATTGCACTCCTCTTCTCGTTTATCTATTTTTTCACTCATTTGAGGCAGACATTCTGCAAGAGTTATCAAAGAAAAACAAGAAAGTTTGTCTTATCCTTTAAATTCGTCTTCCGTTTTATAGATGATGTTCTCTCGCTGAACAACGCACGATTTTGTGATTAGCCTTAATTTCATATACCCAAAATGAGCTTGAAATTAAAGACACAACAGAAATTCCCAAGTCCACCTCATACCTTGATCTTCATCCCGAATTAGACAGAATCAGTACGCTTTACACAAATACATGATAAAGTTGATGACGTCAATTTTTCTATAGTCAATATCCGTGCAATGGCAGTAGCATACCGGCTGCCCTGGCGAAGGATTACACATCTCACATCTCATGAATACGTTTTTCAGGAGCATGTGTCCAATACAGCTAAGTCGTTGACACAGAAACAGGGATTTGCTGCTCCTCGACTGAAGTCACAACTCCAGAAATTACAGTCGACACCACAATCTTGGTTACCAATATGGAATATCCGTTTCACAAATGAATATGGATCTTTTCCTGTGAAGTTTCGCAGCAAGTCAAAAACAAACCATTCACTTTCTCCGACTGGGGGTTGTATATCCTTGAAACCTTCCCTTTATCCCGAAAGACTAATCACCGGATTGGAAAATGGACAATGCATCGTTTTTAAAGGCAAGAACTCATTACCTTCCTGACAACCTAAATTCACCCCGGTTGGATCCGGCAGTTCAAGTTTTGCCGACCTCAAGAATGACAATATATATTATTAGATTTACATACAGTATACATGTACGTATCCACGAATCAGACTCAGCGATGCGATATGATACTACCAACTGTCCAAAGCATAATAGTGCATTCAGAACAAAAACAATAGAAAATCCGATTGGAATATGCCATAAAATCTTTCAAACAAGAAATTACAAAGTATAGAGAAACAACAGCAGCAGAACAGAGGGAGTAGTGTAATGTTTTAGAAACAGACCCAATTGCAACAAAAAGTCATTGACTGGGGAATTGAATTCATACCATGCAACTAGATGCTTGCACATGAAGCTAGGCTACATAGAAACGTAAAAGGAAAATGAAGAAAATGTTAAATGCCTCAATTATTTAAGTAAGTACTATAAAACAAATATTTCCGGGGAATAAGTCTGACATAGTCTGAATCGATTTTATGCCAACAAGAAAACAAAATGATATACAAAAGTAATCGCACTATAGTGCAAAGTTTCGAATTGTTAGAAAGCAGAGTCTTATGGGTTTAGAATTTACAACAATCCGACCATAAGTAAAAATATTAACATTAGTTCTCATGGAATTAAAATCAAGTACTCCGATAGTCAAAAACGCCTATTATACAACCAAAGCGGTGTTAAAAATTGCTTAGGCCTTCATCTCCCGCTTTCAACGGAGTAAATAAAAAGGGTGATTTTCAATTGGTCGTTATGTTTTTCAGTTCAAAATACCCGTTCTAATGAATCCACCAATGAAAAATCACGTTTTTATTCAGTCTGATAAAACCGGACTATGGAAAATTTCAACATCGTTTGGGTTGTATCATTTATGTTTTTGACTATCGTAAGCACTGTTCGGCAATTAAACGCTTTTATAAATGTTTTAATTAAAAAGTAATGACATAGACCGAACCGTTTTTAACGGGAGAAAGTGTTCCGCAATATGCGATTTCCGAAAAAATCGGGTAAAAATATGCGTCCTCCCAAAAATTTTTTCTCGGGTACGCATATATCACACATAACTCCAGGCCTCTATGGTTCAAGAGACAAATCTGGAAAAAAAACATGGACTAACGGGAAAATGCCAGCATCAATGCAGAATTTAATTACATCTCCGATTTCCGTTCTTAAAAGACGATTGGTTTATTGATTGTTGGTTGTTTAACGTCCAGTAACAATTATTTATAAATACTCTGTAGTGTTGACCTTCAAGAACAGATACGTGCAATTTTTTTTTGTTATATTACAACGATGCCGAGGTAATAATTGGTTATAATTCCTTATCAATAAGACAATACTATTTCCAATCTTAATAGTGAAGATGAGGTTTAATATCCAACACGAGTAGCTGTCAATGATACCCGGACAATAGCTGTGTCCGTCTGGATCAGATTCTGTGTAGTTATATTCAGAAACAACAAAACAGTGGAATATTTTGATGGAAAGAAGGATGGGTTAAAATACTAAAAATTATCCTAGAGGAATATGTTCTACAAATGACGGGATATTTTTAGTAGATGATGCTGCCTCTAATTGCCTTTACTGAATTACAGAAGGAGTTTTAGAATAACAGTTACTTTGGAGAACCATATAGTGTCACAATGGGTAAATAGGGTGAAGTTTGGATCGGTACAATAGACGGGAGAATAATTCCTGGAATGGTTTATATATTGCAGCACAATTTGTATTGAAGATATGACGTTAATATCAAGAAGATCACGCCACGTCTTACCCCCAGGCGCTTGGGACATGGGCCCTAACCTCCAAGCCATTTTCCTTATATTTGTGGTGGTGTAAAATTTGGGTGCAGAGATTATAGTATAACAGAATCTGAAAAGGCTGTTCGTTGCTTGGTGGTTTTTAAGTGGGAGAATCACAAAAATGTTACGGTGTTGCTTGGTCTTAAGTGTAAGAACTTCACTCACTTGAAAATCAAGCGACTAGCAGCATTTTTTCGATTCTTTTATTTTATATTAACTATACACCTAATCTTTACAACACCACAAAAAAATGGGAAAGGGGTGTGGGTAAGTGTCAATGCTCCTAGTGCATGCGATCTTACCAAGCAGATATCAAATGTTTCAATCTAGATGTCTTAACAAAGTCTTTAAAATGATGGAATCACACTCCTCGTGACTACCTGTAAATCGCCACAACTATATGTTAAATGACTCATAAGATAATGAGTAAAGCAGTGAACGTAAAGTAATAAAAATTGTACAAATATAATCGAATGACCAAGGATCTTGTCTTATGACACACGCGTGCAACATGCTGCGCAGTTAAACTACTTTCGTTTGGACCATATCCTCCAAAAATAAAAATTACCAATGTTGAATAAATATGGAGAATTTATATGTGCTATATGTACATTTCAAGGAGTAAACTCTTATCAGTAGCATTAGCACCAAAACATAGGAAGTCCAAGAACCAAACATAGCAAAAGAAGCATTCAAATCTAAATCCGACGACAAGGTCAACTACAAAGTACAATGCTTTTCTAGATTTTTTCTGTTAAATTTCATGTCAGACAAGTCTGCCAAGTTAGGTGGTGAATACTCTCGGGGACTCCTGGTCCACCAGCAGTGACATCGACCCAGTATTTTCAAAATACAAAATTACCATGTTGAATAAATATGGAGAATATTGAATGCTATATGTACATTTCAAGGAGTGACCTCTCATAAGTCGAATCAGAACCATAACATGGGAATTCCAATATCTCAACATAGCAAAAGAAGCACTTAAATCCAAACGAATCGAAATGGAAGCCAAGTTCGATACAATTGTTTTCGAGGCCTTTACGCATTTTCAGTGCTTAAGAATTTTAACAAATACAGCAAATTTCTGTAAAGAATCACTTGTAAATTTCATGTCAATCAAGTCTGACAACTGAGCTGGTGAATAATCTCGGGGACTCATGGTCCATCAGCAATGTCATCGACCCAGTGCTTTCTAAATACATAATTAACAATTTTGAATAAATATGGAGATTTTTTGTATGCATTATGTACATTTCAAGAAATAACTAGCTCTCATGCGTAGCATTAGAACCAGAAAATAGGAAGTCCAAGATCCAAACATGTAATTTAAACAAAAGCATTTGTATACTGTAGAAGGAATTCGAAGATACCAAAGGGGCTGACTGAAATCGTTAAGTCGGAACATAGACAAAATGAAACGATAGACAAATCTAGAACACAAAACACTACACTGAAAACTAAAGCGGGAGTAACACGAACCCTACAAAAACCAGGAGGAGTTCAGGTGCCCCGGAAGGGTAAGAAACCCCTGCTCCACTAGTGGCATCCGTCGTGTTACTCAGTAGCAAGTGATGTATAGTCACAATCAATGATAGTCACAGCCGGTATTGAAACGGATTTGTATTCACGACAGTGGGGAGATATCCATCGACATTTGTGTAATGGATATTTTGTATCGGTCAACAGTAATTCAGTTTAATTATGCAGGTCATTTATAGGCATCTTGATTGACAATAAAACATTCTTATTTTTACCATTTTACCAAATCTTAACACGGTTATTTTTCAATCGTGGTCCTCGCATAAGAACATAACAAAGCGCAACGTATCGCATCTAATAATGATTCAAAATCGTGGTGATCCTATCAAATTCTTTAATATGTCAGTCGTGGCAAATTTGCCATATTTTATAAGCTAAAAGTATCAAAGCTTTGGATAAATATGATGATTCGCGTCACGATTGGTCTTCATTGTGGACTTAACATGGTGATCCTATCAAATCTTGAGGTCCAATCACAGTTTAAATAGCACATCGCTTAATGATGAATGTATCGTAAAGTACCTAATCATATCCCGTTTTTGGGTTCCCTTCTTTGCAATTTCAGGTAACGCCATTTTCCTTCAATTTTAGAGTCATTCTGTCGACCTTTCAGTGTCACTGAGTAAGACAAGTTGTTCCTTAAAGTCGAGTGATTATGCTTTTCCACTAACAATGCAAAATCCATAAGGTATTTAGGTTATCTTCCTTATTAACCGACTTAAGTTAATTATCAAAATGGGCATTTTGCTATATAATATAGTATATAATTGAACGGATACTATTCTATTAATCAAAGGGAAATATGCCATGCTCTATAGCTCTGTGACTAAAAATTTTTGCCATTTTGCGGTTCACTCCTTTCATTAATTTTTATAGGTTTTATCTCCACCTTAATTCCTGGAATGAAATGAATAATACTTAATGTAATTACCCTGTAATATTAATATTGATGTTATCGAGTGTTTTTTCTATTAACGGACAGCAATCTCATGCTGTAACAATAGATATAATAAAAACATCAATTCTAGCCGATGAACATTTATAAAACTAATCAATTATTAAAACAAAGTTAAAATAAGCATAATGAATGATCCCATTAACTTTGGTTCCCACCAGTAACAAAAAATTAAAACATCAGAGGCTATTTAATGCTAAACTTAATACACATTGAGAAAGTACCAAGATATTTTCAGCATAGAGGTTTTGTATTTCCCAGGGGCAAAATCAACTGTTCGACATGGATTCAGTTACTGTTGACAGTATGCTTTTTATTGGAAAGCTGAAAAATTATGTCAAAGAACGGAAAAGGGAATATAAATGTACCTTGTGTAAAGGAAACTTCAAAGATCCTCGCTTGCTCAATTGTTATCATTCATTCTGTCGATTTTGTTTGGATGAACATCTACTGGTCAGTTATGAAGACGGGAAGTTTTCGTGTCCACTCTGCAAACAGCCCAACTGTGTGCCCATTAATGGTGCCAGAGGATTGCCGAAAAATTACTACGTTGACTTAAAAGAGGACGATAAACAGGTAAACTGTGACGTTTGTCAGATCAACGTAAAAGCTGAATTGTTTTGTACAGACTGTAACAAGTGCCTGTGTAAATCATGTTTGGGAAATCATATAAGTAACAATGGATCTCAGTTTCACAATGTTAGAGGAATAACATCTAACGTAGAAAAACGTTTAGTGTATTGTTCTAAACATAAAAAGCAAGAGCTGGCGTGTTACTGTGATACGTGTCAGAAACCAATCTGTAACTCATGCAATGTTTCTAATCACAAGTCTCACAGGAGTAAAGACATATCGGGCATGTCGGTAATATTCAAAGACCAGCTCACTGCTGCTATACAGGATCCCAAACTGAACGCTGATGTTGATGACTGTCAAAAGAAGGTAGTCGACCAACAACGACAGATCAGGGCATACCAACAAGATGTTATTTCAGCCATTGATGAAAGAACAAGAGAACTGCACAAATTGGTGGACGAGGTCAGAGGAGAATTTGTTAGAAAAGTAGTAAGTGAAGACGATGATAGTTTAAAACAATTAGACTATAACAGAAAAACATTAAATACAAATGTGGCAGCTATAGAAGAACTCGTAAAGTTCGGTCGTGCGTTTTTACAACAAGCTGACGATCTTGATATTGTTAAACATGTGCCTAGGATACTGCAAGAAATCAAAAGATTACATTATATTGACGTAAAAATTTCTGAATTAAAACCCAAGATTTTTCAGGCTCTCAGTAATGAAAGAACACAAACTGAAATTCAGAGAATATTTGGAAGCTTCGGTAAACACGACAAAAGACCGAAAGAGATAAAATCTATATCTAGACTATCAGAATTTCGTCGGACCAATTCAGACGAAGGGAGGAGTACTGAACCTATCCGATCCGACCCCATTTCTGGTGTCAGACGAAACAAGCAGTCTTTTTCTTGTTCGGATGCAATCATAACAGCCATAACATTTTTTCCCGGAGGTTCTATTTGCATATGCTTGGGCGGTGAAGGAATATTAGAAGTCTTCAATAGAGATGGTCGTAGAATAGGGCGACAAAATTTTCGTCATCCAATTGATGATGTTGTTGCAGACAATAATGGCGTTTTATACGTGAGCACAAATTCAGAGAGGAAAATATATACAGTTGTAAATCAAAATGTGGATACTTTCGCTGAAACACGTACTTGTGTTCGAGGTCTTGCCTGCGATGACAATGGTTCTTTGATAACTGGAATGACTGAAAAATCTTCTTTCTTTGACAGGCATCAAGATGGATATATAACAGAAATATCAAGGGACAACAAAATTAAGAGAGTTGTAGAAGACAGAAGAATACGGTATCCCGCTAGGATTGCGATTGGTCATGATCATTGCATTGTGGTTTCTGATTGGATAAAACTCTGCGTGGTAATCTGCAAAAGAGAGAAAATAGTTGGAACATACGCTGGTAGTTCAGACTTGGATAAAGAATTTATTCCCAGAGGTATATGTTGTCTGTCTAACGGTGACATTGTCGCGGCAGATATTTCTTCTAACAGTTTACACTGGTTATCGCCGGATGGTAAGCTGCGGATGATTGTACATGTTGATGACGAGCCATGGAGCGTGACGGCTGATAAAGAGGATACGATATGGATCGGTACCAAACATGGAGATGTAATTCCAAAAGAACTTTTCTTACCGTACAATTGAAAGCTGTTACCCATTTAAGATTGTAGGAGCTGGGGACACGAAGTCGACAGACTCGAGAACATGAGAAATGGTGTACATATAAAACTTAAAACAAATAAACAACTATGAACAATGTGGACCTCACCAAAACCGTCGGTGAATTCAGGTTGTACGGGAGGGTAAGCAGTTCCTGTCTTTTTAAAGAAACACATCGCATTTTCCATTCTACAATCCATTATGAGTCATTTCAGGAGTAAATGTGATAGTTTCATGGGATTACAATCCAAGGCAGAATGGTGAACAGCCTGGTTTTGACATTGTATAACTATATTTTTGGAAATGACATTTACATTGATTTATTCAAAAGGATGTATAAATTCATATATGAATGTTTAAAATAAAAGCTTAAACAAAGCCTTCAAGAATGGCACCATATGGAATTGATAATTGATTTTTGTTTGCATTTTTATACCTAATTAGATTAAAAGTTATAATAAATGTGCAAAATATTTATATCTTTATGAAGCTGTAACACAAATGCGTTTATGTCAAAATTTAGCTCAGTATAACTGTAATCATATAGTGCCCCAGGTCACGGTTATGTAAATTGTACAATTTAATAGATTTTTAATTTTTCGAATTCACGATTCTCAAAACACAAATGTAACCACAACAACAAAACTTTCTTTTGTTTTTTTGCAAAAATTTGAAAAATTTATTTCATGTTCAAGAATCAAGTCATTTCATTGGTGTTTTGTTGATTTGTTTCCAAAGATCGTAAACAAATTAAAAGCATTATTTAAAAAAAAAAATATTCAGACGTCCAATCGTAGAACGAAGACAAACTGTTTGCCATGTATTCCTCTTCTTCTAATACATTAGTGTCCATGTCAGAACTTTTATGTCTTCTGACATAGAGTTACCATATTTGGTTCATGTGTTGACTCCCATTAGAAGATGTGTCATGTGCACTAACTATCCCAGTATGATCTTTTACCTCAAGGTTTAATTTCTTATGACTTGTCCAGATAACATTTTTGTCATTTAACATAGGCATACCATGCATTGCACATTGGCGACCTCAAGGTCAAATTTGTAAGTTTTTGTTATGGCTTCTTGTCGTGCCACCATTTTTATCTTCTATGTATGATTCGAATTTTTGATAAGTGGGTGAATCATCATGATGATACGACGTGTCGTGTACATCTATAACTCCAACGTTACCTTGACCTTTGATATCAAGGAAAATTTTTTATTTGACACAGCTTCATTTCAGACTCATTTTTTGTCTTTTTGGTGTAGGATTTTCATTGTGTGTGTTTGGGGGATCATAATGAGGAAATGTGCTGCGTATATCCATGATCCTTAAATAACTTGTCAACTCAAGGTACATATTGTCAGTTATAGCTTCTTGTTCAGGCCTCTGAGACAGATATTGAGTTTACGAATAGGTGGTACTCCACTTACTATTCACGTCTAGTTAACTATCAAAATGTTTACTGCTCTTTGCTAAATGATTAAAGCAAAACTACTCAACCCTTTCCCACGTTAGTGGAGGATTATCAGTTTACAAACATATTAAACCCGGCAAACCTCATTTGCTGGTCTCAAGCTAAGAACCTGTAGTCCACTTGAATGGCTTAAACTTTCTTCTGTGTCTTTTACAGCATGACTCGCAGTCGGAATATTTGCCCATTGATGAAGGCCTCGAGTTAACTTGTAGATGTTGAGTTGTTTGTAACTTGTCCTATTTGGAAAGCTTTGAATGGCTGTCTCTAGAAAATCATGTCTTATCACCTATTTCTGCATTTAAGCTTACAAAATTGGAAAAATTGCGAAAAACGTCCAGTATGAGAATCCATTATGCTATAAGTGTTACTAAAGGCAGATCATTTCTTGTCCATACTGTCCCTCCAATAAACGCTATCGTTTGATCTGAAAAAAAGCAGTTGGGATAAGATTCAGGTTTCGGCTAGGGACGCATTGGGATATATTACCTTTGGGTAAACCTTGGATTGAACGCCATCATAGGCCGCATTCAGATATCACCATAGGGGAAGCATTTGTCCATGGATTCATGGGCAACCTCCTTAAGATACATTAGGCTGCCCAAGGAAAAACATGGACAAATGCATTGCCTTTAGTGGCGTTGAACCTTAAGTTAGGGTTACCCAAAGGTATCCGTAGGTGAATATCCGAATGCGACCATAGGCGAAGCATTCTTGGGTAATCTAATTTATCTTTTTTTGCATGTTTGCACAATCGGAGAATTCAAAACGGAGTACGGGTACCAACCGTTACATCAGGGGGGTATACATTGATCAAAAACATTATATACTCTTCAAAAAGAAACATATAATGGAAATGCTATTTTAAAACATGTGCTTCAAATCAAAATTTTACACTCATAAAGATAGATATTCGCTCAAAATTGTTGTCACTGACAACCAGACAGGAGTGGTACATGTAAAGTCAGAAACGAAACAAAAAATGAAAAAAAAAACAAAGAAAAGAAAAGAAACGAAACAAAACAAAAACAAAATGAACAAAAAACTAAAAATAAATTAACGAAA
The DNA here is from genome assembly GCA_032357055.1 of Geukensia granosissima. Lineage (NCBI taxonomy): Eukaryota > Metazoa > Mollusca > Bivalvia > Mytilida > Mytilidae > Geukensia > Geukensia granosissima. Next base: position 824 of record JAULBM010288112.1, on the reverse strand, counting down.
AACGAAAAGCAACGAAACGAAAACAAAAATAAACGAAAAGAAAAGAAACGATATAAAAAGAAACAACAAAACGAAAAGGGAAAAATGAAGGGAAATCGGAAAGAGTTTTCCCTGTGACGCGCGCGATCTTTATACATATATAGTAACCCCTGTATGATAGAAACTAATGATTGTTAGTAATATTCGGATATGTTTGAAGCAACCAAAAAAACATCGACATTTTTGTAAAAAAGAGGGGTCAAATGGGGCACCATAGCGGGGTATCCTGTCCACTTGATTACTGCGTGTTATTCTTCGCCATTCTGTGGTGGAGGTTCGCGCTTGTGCACACGTTTAGCCAGTGGGTCTAAAAGATGTTCAATGGATTCCAATCAGAACATTTGCAGGGCCATGGGAGCACATTTATGTTACTCTGGACAAGATAGTCACTCGTTATATCAGGCTGGATGATGATTAGCATTGTCATGTTAGAATAAGTCCCTCTGTCGTCAAGATGAAGAAAAAGGATTTCGTCTCTGTACCTTTGTGCTGTTGAATTGTCTCGAAATTGCACGATATCCTAGCTATGCGTTTCTTTTTAGTTTTCTTTTTTAACAATATATATAAAAGAAAGGGTGGCTGTTATACATCAACGGGTATACAGTGGTCAAATGATTGATTGATTGATTGATTGTTTTATTTATTTATTGATGATTGATTGATTGATTGATTGCTGCTTACCTTTGTGCTGTTGAATTTTCTCGAAAGTGCACGATATCCTAGCTATGCGTTTCTTTTTAGTTTTCTTTTTTAACAATATATATAAAAGAAAGGGTGGCTGTTAT